>WBNO01008524.1:165028-303091 GCA_013400575.1 Peucedramus taeniatus | reverse complement strand
TTAATAATAATAATTAATAATAATATTAATTAAGAATATTAATAAAATATTTACAGCAATGTAAGGATTTTCTGGCCCAAGTGGCCACAGTCTTTGCAAGGAGCAGTTACAGAAGTGATCCTAAAAGAAGTTGCTTAATACTCACAGGCTTCTTGTAAGAATTTTTCTCTAACACTGTCTGAAGTGCAGTTTTTACACGTTTTGATTGCAACAGCCATAGCTGGATTTTCCTGAAAAACATTATTGAGAAATAGCTGAAATACAACCCACCAAAAACAGCCCAACAAAAGCTGGCCCTTAAAATTCTGGCAAAACCTCTTTGGAAAAAATTACTATTAAATAAAATACCTTTAGTTGTGAAATTACATGTTGAAAGCTTCACTGTTAAAATATCATCATAATCAGTACACCTTGCATACAACATTTACATCTAACGTGTCTTGGAAATATTTAATCTGTTTTAAACCATGTTAAATTGTGGAAAAATTATGACAAAAGATGGTAAGTTTAACTGAATAGTACTGTAAACTTTTTGTGTTATCGAGGAAGGTAAATTCTTGACAATATTTAGCAAAACTAGAGGAAAGAAAGAGGTATGTGCCTAAAAACCACACTTGGCTTATACAAGCAAGAAACCCAGAAAGCCAAATTAAGGACTTTTTGTGGCTCTTTCAAAAGAAAGACTGGCTGTAATTGTGAAACCAGACTACAAAGGAAAGTAAAACAAAAGATTTTTACATATTATCTTCACAGTCAGTCAGATCAAGGCTTTAAAACCAGGTTCAACAGAACCACATGTATTTAAAATCAGATGGATTTTCCCATCTGATTTCTCATCCTCTGAATACTCAAAAATGAGAAGTTCTTCATGGGTTGAGAGCAGCTGAAGTGTTTTAAAACTAAGCTTTTACATTAAGAATGGGCTTATTCAAGGACCTGCATGTCCTCCTTCCAAGTGGGAAACTGGGAATTGTCCATTGTTTAATGGGCAGTTTACACATGAACCTTTCCCCAAAATGCGACAGCACTGATGATTATCCTCATCCAATTTTTAAAGCCAGTAGGAGATGAAGATTCAGAATTATGTTCCATCTCTGCTCATGCTTGGTCTATTTTAAATCTATTTACAGACAAAAATTACCAGAATTAGAATAGTATTTATATTTTTTGGGATGAAGTGTCTTATTTTCAAAGTTGCTCACAAAAGAGATCTTCAAGTTGACTTTGCAGGAAAATATTGATCTCATCCTTTTCTCACACATCAAATGCCCATAAACTAACTAAAAAGCTGATGGTAAATCATGATTTTATTCCCTTATGAAACCAGGACTGAATAATCAGCCTGGGGATGAGACCTCTGGATGCCTGCCAGATCCATCCCTCTCCCAGTGTTAAACATCAAGTTTTTGAAATATTCTTTAACCATCAGGAGCATCAAAAGGAAGAATCTCAGTGTCTGCAACCAGCAAAGAGATTTTGAAGAATAAATGTTGGAAAAAGCCTGATATTGGGGTTTTGTTGATCTTTTGGTTTTGGATGAGGAGACAAACCAGTGAGAATGTATCAGACTGGACACATTTTCTCTACTGAGCAGGAAATGTTTTTTTAAATGACACTTTGGGATTAATTCCACAGTTAATCAGCCTTTAAAGACAATTTTCCTGGGGTTGCTTACAGCTGAACAATAGGATGCTGTATCTATAAACCCCTTTTCCATTCAGTACCCTACACTTGAGCCTGGCTGTGACCCTTCAGGAATACCTGGGAGAGGTGGATGCTGAATCAGGACTTTACAAGTGCAACGAACAGGGATAAATGGAATTTTTGAGATTCAGCTTTGAGTTAGCAGAACAAAAGCCAAGGAATATCCCCTATATTTTTGCACTCAAGCTGAACATATAAAAGGGTACACTACCATGTCATTAGAACTAAGCTTACATTCATTTTAAGATTTCTTCCCAGTAAGTTACACTCTGTGACCAGAACATAAAAATATAATGACATCACTGTTCTGTTTCACCTTCACATATCCCAGTGTCTTAAATAAAATAAATTCTTATTAATAAAGTAAATCCACAGGTGGTTGTTTAAAAATCTCAACTAAGAATGCCTGAGTAAAATCCATTTTCCAATTCACAAAAAAAGAATGGAGACAGCCAACATTTTCAAAACAACATAAGAAGAGGGTCTTTAATTAGTTTTACAGAGCTCTAAACTTATCTATCATGGCCCAAGTGAGTGAACCATTACTCCTTGGTACTCCTGTTAACTTGGACAGAATTAAATGAAAATAAGAATCTCTCTCAATGTGAAGTTGTTTTAATGTGCTTTCTGAATAAGCACTGAATAAGGGTATCAGACCAGACTTCCAACTTGTCTGAAAGAGAAAATTTATCCTTATTTACTTAAATATTGCATTGAAGATTATTTAACCCACCAAGTCCAGGACCCTAACCAGCTATTTCTGAAGTTAGAACTAGATTATTGTCCTCAAGTACTCTTGTATAATCTATCAAAAATTCCAACAATTTCTTCAAATATGAAATATTTATTTTATATGGGGCCTTCGTTGAAATTAACTATTTTTTGGAGCTTTCTGTTGCTATTTTACATAATTTTTTTGATCTATTTAAAGTGAAATCTTAAGTCTTTCTAAAAAAACTCACAAGCACCATCCTAAATTACACAAGTCCTGCCAACCTCCCTGGTTTCACTGAGGTGACTCTTGTGCACTGGGATTTTGCTGGATCAGTGTCCAAGTATTTTGCATTTTATTTCAGGAAAACATAAGACCTTTATTAGGCTTTGTTGTGAGAGAGACAGCGAGATCATCACTGGACCTAATTTTTATTTGTTCTGGAAGACTCAGACCAAGACCTCTAAGGAATACACTTATTTTTTTTTTACCTAGCAAAGTTTTATTGCTAATTTTTGTTTGAGAAGTGAGGCTTACCGGGCTCATGTAAACTCCTTGGTGCACATCTCCAAACTGTCCTTCCCCAATGCAGCGCCCCAGCTCAATCCTCTCCCTTTGAATTTCATAATCTCTGGCTACAAGAATATAATGCACTTGAAATATTAAGTTTTGCTGAAGGGCAAGGAAATAATCCACAAGACACAAAACTCAAAGTAAGTCACTCAAATGTCTCACATATGAAAAACTAAGATTAACATTTGCTGCACACCAACCTATAGAGATGCTGCACACACACGGTGGAGACCTCTCAAACCTCTCAGAAGTTTGAACCAAAGCAATGGAAAAAGAACTGTGAGATTGTTAAATCAATTACAATGCACTTATTTCAGTGCAATAAACAAAATTAAATCCTTTTTAATTACAGCTGGTGAAAGACAAAGCACACAAACAGTTTAAGGCAACACCAATGATGTTAAACTCAGCACACATCCCTTTGGCTGTTTAAGAGGACTCCACCATGTGCTGGTTTAGATTTTGGAACCATCAAAAAAGCCTGGAGAACTTTTAAAGAGGCAACTGCAAGAAAAAAAATACAGGAACAAGAGGATGGCAAATAAAGACAAAATGAAAGAGCAAAATTTTGAGTGCACTACACCTCTGCCAGTGTGTAACTGAAGTAAAATTGAGATGTTTGGTGGCCTTATGCAATTTTGTTAATGTCACAGTTTAATAGGCTGAGAATATTACTGATAAAAATGGCTCAGCACTTCAGCAAAACATGTAATCAATTGCAATTGAATGATTTCATTTGCAATTTAATTTCTAGCAGACATGGAAAAGTATTTCAGGAATAGCAGAAAAGCATGCACAGTATATGTTTTCACCTCTACTTGTATTATTCAGAGAAAAAAATATAACCAACCAGCTTAGAACTTCATAACCTTGACTTTGACATCATTAACACTACAGAAGTAATGTCCTGTAGAGCTGGCTAACAAGGTGATAAATGCCTTTTTCATTTCTTTTTTTAAGTACTGCATTTTCCTCTTTAAAATCCCAAAGCTAACTGGTTTAACTATAAATAAATAATGTTTATTAAATGAAAGTGAATAGTAAGCTTAAAAATTCCACATCATTCCAAACTGCAAGCATACAGGGATGGGTAAAGGGTCTCCTGTTACCTTCATCTATTCCATAGCTTTCTGCAGTGCAATTAAGAGAAAAATCAAATGCTTACTTAGATAGAGCTTCTTAAAATCAAAACAGGACAAACATTGTTCAACATTAAAAAAAAATAAAGAAGAAATATAGTGATGCAATTTAAAGTTTACATTAGCAGAAGTCACAGGCCCATTCTTGTGATCTTTACTGATTCAGTCCTTTGGGAGCTGAACACTTGAGTCCCCTTCAATCCAGCAAAGCACTTAATGAATTTCCCTCCACAGCCCATCTCATGGGTTTTGCATTGAAGCCATATTCAAGTGTTCAGCACATCCAGGGCTGGCCCCACAAGTAATTACTTCCATGAGAATTTAAATAAAAAGGTGGGGGGGGAGGGGGAATAAATTACACAAAGTTAATCTTTTAACAAAAATAAAGGATATCATTTATCACAGTATGTTTTGATCCTGAAACTATGTTAATAGAATAAATAGTCACTTAACTGCAAGACATTAAAAATGCTCAGTTTATTTCTGGAAAACATATATTCTTGCTTTTCAAATACTGATGTTCAAATAAATATATATATATATATATATGTTTTGCAAAACATATATTCTTGCTTTTCAAAGATTTTCCACAGCCGTGGAAATAATGCTGTGAACACTGAAGTGATCATGAAACATTCTGCCCCATGGTGAGCTCAGAAATCTACACAAGTTCATGGTCCTTCAGCAGAATGTGGCCCCAGCTCAGCACCACCCTCCCTTCTCACACTGACCAAACCTGATGTTTTTGGCAGGATTCTGCACCAATGGATTCTCTGCTTCCAGAGAAATCCTTGGTTGCCCAAATGCAACTAGAATTTCCCAGATGCAGCTTTTAAAATCAGAATATGGGACTTTCACATTAAATGAACTGGCCTTGACAGTTTAGGATTATATCATAATTCAAACAGGCTTTAACACAAAATTCTTGTGGTGGCTACAGCACCACTGTTTTTACTTCAAAGATGAAGACTCAGCAGAACTTTGAATTTCTATTTTTGTTCCTGCAGTCTTTCATCTTTAACAAAATTGCATGTGGTACAGTTGAGTGTTCCTTTCTCATGGAACTGGAGAGCACCACCTCTGTCACAGAGCAAGGTGAGATACAGTCAGACAGCAATCCACAGAGCTTGCCACATTGTTTGCTCTCATCACAGAGATCTTATCCAATCTTTAAGTGCTATAATCAGCATCACAATAAAAAAAAAAAAATCCACATTTTGAGACAAAAAAAAGTACTTCACTGTGAAATCACAGATAGCAGGAAATCAGAACATTTTCTTTGCACATTTATTAAATAAGGCTGAAATATTTCAGTCCCTGCTAAACAAAGGAATCTTTTGGATAGGAAAGTTCCCAAGTTAACCATGGCACTTACTTGAGGGCATTGTGTAAGTGTCTTCTTCATCTATAATCTCTGCATAGTCATCAGTCTCTGCAAAGGGAGGAATTGAAGAGTTTCGGGAAAAGCAGATGAAAACAATTCTCCAGAACAACATCTCCAATGTACCAAGGCTGATATGTCCCAAACCCCAAGTTCAGCATTGCTGGGTCACATTTAATACAGCATGACTAAAACTTGCTCATGCATAAATTCATGGTATGATAATGACCTCAGTGCCAACTGCATTACATCACATAGATGCACTCAACAAAGAAGAAAAGGAAGATTTGTTTGTATTCAAAAATGTTCAAGTTTTACAACTGGGACCCATCTAAACTATTGATTCAAAATATTTTTAACAGCAAATTTCATTGCAGTAAAGAGAAAAAAGTATGAATGAGTTGAATTGCTTTATCTTCAAAAAAGTGTGAATAACAGTTTGCTATTTTTTATGTCAAACAGGCAGAAGACACCAATGATGTTCCAGGGCAGCTTCCCCCTACTGTCAGTGTGGCCAGGTGATTTATTTACCACAGAATCTTCTAGAGCACAAAGACCTTTTTAAGCCACACTCTCTTCCCCATTTTTCTTATAATTTTCCTTGTGTAGTGGAAATTCACCACTAGTTTTGCTGTCAAGATTCAAGATTTCATGGACAGGTTTTGGAAACAACTTCCCAAAATTTTCAGAAAAATGACAGTGCACTTCTTCCTCTGCTTAAAAATTGCAACTTTTACATCATCTGTTCTCAAAATGGTTTAAATGGTGTCAAGTCATATCAGAAAGTCCTTCCCTTGCCCTAAAGAACTTCCAGTGTGTGCAGGTCATTTCCTGAAGGTCAGATCAACTCCTCCAGGGGTTTTAAAGCCAGTCCACAACAGTGGGTTCATTTTTTACTTCAAAGCTGTCAAATTCTACTCACCAACTTTAAACACAAAGAGAGGTTTTCAAAACTGAGTAATTTCCAAACCCATTGTGCAGTTTTTGTGGTTGATTTCAGGTGATCACACACTGGACAGCCCCTGGAAGTGATGATTTCCTCCCCCTTTTCCCCATCTGCCCTGGAGCACATGGATACATCCCTACAGCTCCCTGGCATCATTCCAGAGGGATGGCTGGGACTGGGACAAAGTCACAGTGAGAGGGAAGAAGGATGGGATGGTCCCACAGCTCAACCCAGCCCTGAAACCAGAGCAAGGCTCATCAATATTACACACAGACAAGCAAGAGGCTCAGTTTTCAGGCAAACTGAATATTCAACAATTAGGAAACTACAGGCTGCCTAAAACCTTTGAAGTTCAGCCCACTTCAGGGAGTAAGTGTAATTTTATGATCCATTTTTTTACTACTTAAATAAAATTAAAGCTGTTTTTTCCTTTTGAATTCCTGTAGGAATATGCCAGGTAAAAGCAGAATTGGGAAATTGCATGTAATTTTAAATTTTGCTAGGCAATTTCTATGTGGGACTTAGCAAAACACAGTCACCTAATGAAATTGCAATAAATTATAAAGACAATGCACAATTCTGAACAGGCAGAACACTCCAGAAGCACTTATCTCTTTCTTAGTATTTTATTTTCTTCCCTACATTATAAACTAATGTCTTTGTAAAAATAAGCCTCACTTTGATTAAAAAAAAAAAGCCTTAAAAAAATCCCCAACATGATGGAGATAAATCACTCTGTTTCCCTCCAATATTGTGATAGGATTTTGTTGAAGACATCAGACAGTTCTTAATCTATGTTAGAAAATGGACTGGATGAAAAATACTGTAAACATACTTCAGAAAAAATTTTAAAGTCTGGAAACCAAACTGGTGCCACTAAAAAGACCCCAAACACTTGTCACACTAGGTTACAGAATAGTGCTTTCAGAATGTGATCAATGGCAGGGCTTGTTCATCTCTCTATTTTAAATTAATGAGTTAATTAATACTAAAAGCATTCTCAGAACAGCACAGAGCACTTTACATGGTTTTGATACATTGCCCAAAACCATCATGAATGCAGAAGTCTCCATAATCAATCCAAATAAATTAAATGTACACAATTAACTACACAAATATTTCTTGTTCCACATTTAACACTCTGGAAAGGAATATATAAAAAAATAATTCCTTTGTATGTCTGGCATTGTTTCTGGGAATTAGAGGAAAATTCAGTCAAGGCATCAACACTGATGGGCTCAAAGTGGTCTGGAACAAAGAGAAGTGACCTCCTCGCAGAGGGGCTTGAGCCCAGTATTAATCATAGACTGAGACTGCTACCAAACCTCCCAGAAATGTGTCTGCTGAAAGATATTCCAGAACCTAAGTGGAGCCTAAAGCAAATCTGAGCTGGGCAGGGCTCTCCAGGCTGCTCCACAAAGGAGGATGTGTTACAGCATCCTTGAGAGCTGAACACATTCAGTGATTCTGGATGTCCTTGGTAAGTCTAGAAAAACTCAGATTGAATAAGAGGGCTCATCATGCTGCCCTCCTGCACTTTTTAAACCCAGCACCACCACTTGTTATGATTCTTGGAGATGGCAAAATGAACAAGTTGCTTTCAGGAAAAGGTAGTGGTGACACATGAATGAGCCAATCTGAGCTTTTCTAAATCTGAATGCATGTATTAAATGTAGGGAGAAACACCCCAGGGAATTAAATCCATAATAGCTAATCCATGACTGTAGGCACACATTGAAACTTCCCTTTTTCATAATTTTCCTATTTATCAGAGCTTGTAATTCATGAAAGAAGGTAAGTTCCAATAAAAAGCTATGTAGGGGCAGCATTTGAAATATAATTTTAAAATTTATTACAGAAAAAAATGTCCTTTTGATGTTTAACAAAAGGAAGAAAATTGTCTGGTATTATCTTCAGCTTATATCTAAAGGAAAGGAGATGAAAAGTTAATACACCCCCTTTACATTTTACTGAAAGGAGGGTCACAAGATGTGATCTCTATTTCCTCTTATCACCCTCCTTTGCATATTGCTTTTATGCCCTTTTAGTGCCTCCTACTTAGAAGAATAAAGATACACATGCTATCAGTAGCAGCAGTTTGATTATTTCCCAACATCAGATGAAGTCCTTTAGAAAAACAGCTAAAAATCTCTTTTAAAAAACCAAACCCCAACTTCTTTTCAGAGGAAAAAAGACTTTAAAAGTCTGCAGAAATAAAATATTTTGTAGTAAGTTTTAAATTTCTCAAAAGGAAACCCCAAACATTAAAATCTCTCTTTAAAATTATTAGTTTGAATAGCTGAAACCTGGTTAATATTCATGTATTCAATCTGCAATAATCTATTTTGTACAGCTTCTTTTAATGCAGGGAGCACTTTGATGCCTTTAAAGCATTACTCAGGAGACTCATTTCTCAGGTGTTACATCCACTGATCTCACCCACTGACCAAATTAATGATGATGTAACCATTTCAATCAAACTGGACACTTGCAAACCTCTAAACCTTCTTTGCATCATGCCACAAGTCTCATTGCAAACACATGCACCACCACATCCCTGTGAGTTTGAAATAGAATTTTTCCTTTTCCAATTCCAGTTTATCAGAAAGCATTAGTTGCACAGCCTGTAAAGTACAGTATTTATCAGCTAATACCCAAAGCAGACCACTTTTTAACACTAAAAGCTGTATAAAATGTATTACTGAAATGTGCATTAAGTGGTATATGGAGATAAGAGTTGCATATTGCACGTTAGTAACACACAGACTAGAAAACATATTACCGTCCCCACTAATTTCATCTGCAGATCCAGGTGGCATGCAAGGAGAGAGAAAAAAGAGGGGGAGAGAGAGGGGACAGAGAAGGGGGAGGGGAAAATATACTATTAAATTCATGAGAAATCCAAAAGTATTCAGACTGTATTTATCTTATATACCTGACTCAAGAGAAACCAGAAAAGCAGCAGAATTTAAGACTTCTCACCTAAAACCCAAGGGACAGAGATATGCTCTAAGAAGCTTTTATGATGAAACAGAGTTAATGACTTTCAAACACAAAGGTACACAAAAATTAAATTTGGAACTGGAACTAGTTCTTTTAATGCATTGTTAAAAATAGTCAACTTCTGGGTTTATTCAGCACTTTAAAGCAGTTCTCCTAACAGCCAGATGAGTCGGCTCAACTTGACTCTGCACATATGCTGAGGACTTCGGATAAGCAGAGTTGGTGTTGACCCTTCCAGAAGAAAGGCACTCCTGAGCTATCACCAAGACATGAGTGAGAAATGGAACCATCAAAGTTTTAATGACACAGAGCATTGTGTGCTTGTACAAGGCTGAAATTTAAACGAGTGGAAAAGAGAGCAACTCTACAGGGAAGATTTCAAACAAACACCAGTTTCCACGTGTACTGCAGCAGCTCTACTGCACACCAAACCCCACAGCACAAGCTAAGGCAAATATTTTACGCAGTTTTTATAGATAACAGGAAATTCTTCTTACCCCTAGAAAAGCCAAACTGGTCTAGATCAGTGCTGGACCAGTACGCAGCCAAAAGCATCGCTGTAGTCCATGTTTAATTCAAAGTGATCTCAGCTGATGCTTATTGTTGCTATTCTGTTTCATCCATAAGCATGCTGTGTCAGGGGTCCAAGAATGAAGTCAAAATATATTTACAAAAACAAAGATGGCAGACAAGAGCTGCATGACTGTATAAATAAAATAATTTAATATGTTTGTCATAGTAGCATATGATTCTCAAAAACACGCTCCCCATAAAAACGGGGACCAGCAAGCTGGTGACACTGCACGAAAATCCAATTCAACAGCAGGAAAACATAATGAAATTATTCTTGGAACTCTGTTTACCTGAGGCTAAAGTAGTTTACAAACAATAACTGAGTTAGTATATTCAGCTTTTGGGTTAATAAGGCAGCCTAGACAAAGAGCAGAGCAGTACCCTTGGGCGGCGACTCATGGGCACAGAAGACGAAAGGCAGAAAGCGTCTAGCTTTCTTTACTTTATGCTGACAGTGATTGACTCCTTTACAAAGAGGCAAGAAAAGGAAAGAGAAAAAAAAAACAGAAACAAATTATTTGGAAATAAAAGAAAAGAGACTGAAGAGAACATCTATAACGAACGAACATAAAAGTAAAGGTTTACATTAAGATTCTGTATACCCAAATGAAAATATAAATGTCTCTGAAACTCTAAAGCATTTTTGGTGTTTTTCCTCAAATTCCTTTCTACAGTAATTAATATTTCAGTTTTTAGAAGTAAGACTAGAACCCATTAAAAAGTCAGATTACGCCAGCTATGTACACCATTCATTAACAACACAAAGAACATTTATCCCAGAAGTGTAACCTGCTTTTCCAAGTTTGCCATCTAAGTTCTGCCAGACTTGTGTGACAGCTATATTCCAGCTTAAGTGGCAGTCACCAGACTCAAACATGTATGTATTGACTCTCTGAACCCTTAAAACAACACAAAAGAAGTATTTCACACAGCAGGGTTACATAGAACAAGGGAAAACATGGTTTCCCTATCTCCTGAAATACAGCCTTGACAGATTTTATGATCTCAAATCTGCCACCAAAATCTTATTCTCAGTGCAGACCTGCCTTGCCAATGGATATTCCAGCCCTGCAAGGATCTCTGGGTGAACAGCCCACTGCACCCTCACTACCCCCTTTCCCTGTCACCCCACTGCATTTTTTAGCCAAGTGCTTATCAGGACAAAGGAAATTTTGGAGTAGGAAAAAATACAAAGAAGCCACACAAGGTGAGAAAGAAGGACACAAGATGACACACAGCACCTGAAGATAGCTGCTCCTTTTATTTCTCTTGTTACCTGTTTGCTCCTCTCTGCTTTCCCCTTTTTCCTCTCCCCGAGGAAACATGAGAAGTGGTTTAAAAAGCCAATTACATAAAAAACCTGCATCTTGCTGCTGGTAGCTCTTCACAGCCAAAACTCAGGAGTGAGGTCCAGCCACCTGGAGTTACACAGGCTGGGGATGCAGTGTTAAAAGAGAAGCCCAGTCCCACAGCAGCAGCTACTGGGACAGTGAATCAGTCAGTGGTGGGAGGAGTGCAGGAAGGGTAGAAAAGGAAAATTATATTTTAATAAAAGTAACTTCTACAATCAACAAAAACTCCATCATAAAAACTGCTGGGTGACTGAGCAAACAGGAATCATTAATCTAGTGGGAAAATACACATGTAAGAGAGAAAGAATATTAATCAGATTCAATGCTAAAAACTGAAAGATGTGCAAGGAGAGGGGAAAATCTTGACTAAGTCAGTGTATCAGTATTTCCATTTGTCTTGGTTTAAGACAATTTAAAGGGGAACAGTCTGAGTTCTCCCCCCTGATACTCCCAAGGGACTTCTCTTCCTAACATCTCATGACAGACAATTTTCAGCACTGTCATTCTAGCAGAAACCTCAGCTAACACTCATAAAAAGCTTCAGACACACTAGGAAAGAACAGGAAAAAACACTGCAGCTGGTTTAAGCAACTACTGAAAAGGTGTTGACATGAGAATGAGGGAACCCAACACTCTGTACTGAAACAGAAGAACAGGTATAGAGTCACTGCAGGCAATGCAAGCTCTAAAAGGGAAGAGATGCTTCAATTCCTGACCTGCCTGCTCAGGCTACAGAGCTAATTTAAGCCTCAAGTGCAGAAATGCTGGTGGGTGGCACAAGCTGCTGAAACCTGACCAAACCTATTTCAAATGAAGGACACCTTGCAAAGGTAAAGGTATCTTTAATTCCTCATGTGCATTCCCTGATGCCTTGTGATGGTCCAACTTTACCCTTGCATTTCAAACTCTGCCTTTATGATTTGCTGTCTAAAGTTTGTTCAACTCTTCTACCACACTGAATGGAAGATGCTTTGTCTTAAATTTACCACATTTGCAAGTCTAGCTACAAAAGGATACATTCTAATGTGTTGATTTTAAATTTTAAAAAATAGAAGTTCTAACACTTTCCCAGAAGTCTAGAGAATACCATAATGAAATGAATACAACTTAGAAGGATTTTCAGCACTCCACAGCAGCTTCCAGCCAGGATCTCACTGGTGCTCAAGAACGCTGCTGAAAACAGCACAGGACTTCTTTATTTATTTAGTTCCTCTACTCAGCAGTCACTAAAATTATTGTGAAAAAAAAAATTAAAAATAAGGAAAAAGATCACTTGCTGTGAAATAATTATGTTAGAAAGAAAGAGACCAGGCTTTTACTGCTCTTCTTTTACAGGGCAATTACTACAAGAGCTCCTTGCATAAGCAGATAACAAATACTGGAAAGCTGAACCTGATAATATTCCATTCTACTTTGGTTGTTAATTCTTGAACTGGTCTGAGAGAAAACGCTGAAAAAAAAAAAGCCTGTAAAAAGAATAAATCTATTGATTTTTGAGCTTTTGAACGAGAAAACGCTGTATGGGATTGGCATAAATATGCCAATAACATAAAATATGTTTCTACATGAACAACAAACCCCTAAACCTGCATGGAATATTTCTGCAGTCACACCACACTGTTACTGTTTGCACAGCAGAAGTATCTGCTCAAATCCAATGAGAGGCTCACAAAGGAGGTGCACAGGAGAGTCACAACTCCTTAACCAGCACCACAGGCTGATGGAATCAATGCAGGAACTCCCTGGACACTGACATGGAAGAAATCTCTTTAGACTGGCACCACAATTCATTCTGGTCTTTTTATGCATGAAACGAAGCCTTTTAGTCAGTCAGACTAAAATAGGAAAAGATAACAGCACCAATCTATTCAACTGTGATGGGAATCTGAAATACTGCAATTTATTAGCATTAAGGGCATTTTCAACTCTATTATCTTATTAATCAGTGAAATAGCTGGGTGAGTTAAGAAGCAACTCCCTCCTCCATGAACCTGGAGACTAATGACTTGCTCAAGGTTTGTAAAATTAATCTGCAGTAAACTTTAAGCTTGAATGTCTCCCACTGCTGTGACCATATGGCAGAGCTACAGCTCTAACAAAGTCTTTATATTCCTCAAATTACTTAATAATTACTTAGTTTGAATTTATAACTATGTAATTTATGGCAAGACTCTCAGTCTTTCTTTTCAGAAGTGAGCTGTGGAGTGCAGCAAAGCTGAGCTGTGACACAGTCCTAAGTGCTCAAGATACAATTTTTCATATAAAAATTTACTTAAACTTCTCAGCTTTGTCTTTTTGAGTGTCTTGACAAAAGGGACATTAAAAAACTGCCAATAATTTTTTCACCTCAAGCAAAGGCTACCTTTGTCCCCACCAACTAACTCAAAAGGAGCTAAGAAATACAAGTCCTACACAAGAAACTCTTTCAGACCTGGGCACAGGGCAGACCTTCATGTGGAGCACAAGAATCATGACACAGAGCCTGCACTGTGCTCTGCAAGCAGAATGTTTCAATAAAATTGAATTTGTTTTTCCATCCTGCTCACAGCTTTGCTGGTGATCAGCCTCAACCCAGGGCACACAGGTCCTTTCACAAGCCAACATCTCCTTCATTCAGAGCACTTTGAAGTGCTGCAACACTGACATCAGGTTAATAGATTTATTATTTTTTTCCTCTCCTGTTTGTTGTGTTTTCACATTTGGCTTCTGCTCTATAGGAAACCTCCTGAAAGCCTCTTTTACTCACAAACTATACTATAGAGGGTTTTGTTTTTTTTTTTCATTCATGATAAAATTTCACTTAAAATCAGGCTTAACTCCTTCAAAACAGGGGCTTTTTCCCATTCAAACTAAAATTTCAGCTGAATGCCATGACTAAACAGGCAGCTCCCTCAAAGAGGATCTGCTCCTAAGCAGCACCTTAGAGAAGAACTCCCATTTCACTGCCATCATCAGGAGCTAATCAAAGTGATTAAAATTGAACATTGTTATGTTACAAATTTGTGATTTTAAAGCAGAACCTGGAAAGTTGCTGAGAAGCTCCTCTTTCAGGATACAAAAATCCTTCAGCTCCTATAGAGATATTTGCTCCAAGAGATCAAATCCTCCATGGGGCATGTTACTGAATATATCCAAACCATGGGATAGAGAGGCAATGGCACAACCAGAATTATTAGAAACTCCTGCCATCATTTCATGATGCACTTAAGAGCTGCACCCCTTTGAGTTTAAAATGCTGCTTGTGTTACTGACAGCAGCTGCACCAGCTGGGGAACAGGATAACAAACCAGTTTCTCTTTAATACACTTATTTCCCTCTTAAGGGTTTGTGTCCTGGGGTTTGCTACTCAGGTGCCTTCAACATTTTCTTTATCAGCTGAAACAGGGACCGTATTTTCAGAGACCTTTTAATTTCCTTCACCAAATAAGTTGCAAAATCAGCACCTGCTTTAAGCAAGAACAACCCTGTGGGACATCCTAAAATCCCTTCAGACACATCCCTTGTGCTAGTACTGCAGGACAGCTCATCTCTCCCTTCCTGTCATCTTCCCACTCACAGTTCCCTCCCCACAAAACCATCATTTTACAACAGTACCTGAATATCCAAATGCCAGGAGGGACTGCTTGGAATCACAGGAGCCTTTAGGTTGAAAAAGACCTTTAAGATCACCTAATCCAACCATTAAGCCAGTACTGCCAAGACTTGTTCAATTCTCTGCTTGTTCAGTGCTCACTGAAACACACAGGCCTGAAATGTCATTTCTGTGGCACTGCATGGAAAGTAGCATTTGAGCTAGGATTAAAAAAATTCATCAATTCTCCAGGGCAAAGGAGGCACAGTGATTAGCCAAGGGATGCAAAAGCATATTTATTCTTCCTAGTCATATTTACATAAGCAGGGAAGGGGCAGAAGAAACCAAAGAACTCGGTGTCAGGAGGAATTTATGTAAAAAGGGAGCAAGCAGCTACTGCTGTACTGATTTCATTTTATGAAGAACTTTTTGTAATATAAAATGGACCAGATAAGTTATTATTTTTGGAAATATGTGTATCTGGAAATACAAGATCACCTTACCAAAGCTAATGTTTGCTATTTAAAAACAAACTGCTGGCCAAAGTAAGTTCCTTTAGACTAGAGCAGAGCATTTTAATAAGGTGCCTCCAAGCCAAACAGTGGAAATACAGTCAATAAAATTAGAGTTAACTGGTGTGCAGCTTCTTACACATTTGATATACTATTTGCACAGAGGAAATAGTTTAGCCTTACAATTTCCTGAGTGTACACCCTTGACTAAGTACAAAGAATTCTTTTTTTAATGCAGATGCAGAGGGAGAAGGAGGTAAAAGCTGCAATTCCCTATTAGCTAAAACACTCATTGTTGCTGGGGAATCACAGCAACTTCAGCCAAAACATCAGATGACTACCAAAGAAATCTAAAATCCAACTTATTTGGTTTAGCTTATTTATAGTAATTTATAATCTTACACACACAAATGTGTTGAGGCATAAAATCACTATGCTTTTTAAAAGGAGGGGAATCTGACAGGCATTTTAGCTGCACACAGTGTGCACTGCAAGGAACAGAAAATTTGAGGAATCAAGGCAGACAACACCAGAAGAAAGAGAAGCAGCAAGAGGCAAGAGGTGTGTGGTGAAACCTGGTTCAGTGACATACAGAATCTCAGATCCAGCAATTTGCTGCTTTGGATTCCTGAAACCAACTTCATCCCTCGCTAGTTTGAAAAGACTTTTATTTAGAGGAGGAAGAAAGTAAATCAAGAGGATTTACAAACCTTCTATCTTTGTGTGCTTTGGAACATTGGAGCACTTGGAAAAGACCAAGTTCTCATTTCACTAGAGAAGAAATATTCCCAAGTATGTTAGTAAGTACTTAAAAAAGACAAGGTGTCTTTCTTTAACAGGTTCCTTTTTAAACCTGCAAAGCTTCAGACAAATACCTTAACTTTCAAACTACCAAATCATGTTTCACACTGGGTTTGGATATTCCTGGTTTATCCCATTTTGATGGGGAACTCACTGTGAAACTTCCTTCTCAAACTAAGTGTGTTAATACTATAAATGTATCTGACTTATGAATTTCTTTGCTGAATCTCTGTTTTAGATTTTTGCTATTTATCTTTAGCATCAGGAGAGGTGTAAACAAAGGGGAGCAGTGTCAGTGAAATCAAACAGCAGATTTAATTTATGATTTAAACCATCAAAGGTGTGGAGCAGTTACAGATGTCACTGAGCTACAAAAGCTCATCTTATCTGAAACCTCTTACTCTGAGCCACTGCAATGTCAGCAGAGAAAAGCTCCTGTTCTGCACCCCATAACAGCACCCCCAGAGCTGGCCCTGCCCTGGCTGCTGTCAGACCCTGCTGACCTGGGACAGGGCTGAGCTGAGCATCAGCTGGTGCCTCCCTTGTCCCTCTGATGGACGAGTTCCATCTCACAACAGGAGTGACACTTCTCCACATCCACATCAAGTCTCACTTCATTTATAGCAAACTGATTCCTTGGGGGATTCAAGAGATTCTTACAGAAACAGCTCCTGAGAATAACCCCTGTCATGAGGGTTCATCTCAGCAATCTGCCTCTGGTTTAAATTTAATACTGTGACATACTCAGTGCATTTCAACTAACTTTGGGGGGAGGGGGAACACAACAACAAAAAAACTATTTATGTGTTCTGTGTCATTTTGTTACAAGAAGAACAAACCCTTGAGACTGAATATTAAAGCAATGGCTTAAACCATTCCAGTATTATGTCAGCATTTCCAGTGGTTTGTAACATGGTATAAAAGCAAGCATCAAGCACAATAATTTTATTGTGGAAAGATATAAAACATTCCTACAATACAAGAATAATACCTAATTGGTTTGTTTTCTTTTTTGTATTGGCAAGAATGAAGATGATATTTTCTGGTTTAACTTTATTGCACTGCTCACAGGAGCCAGTTTGCAGTGTCCCTGACATTCACCTGAACAAGCAGCTCACCTCCAGCACTGCTCTCACTTCCCCTTCATCCACCTTCATGTGATGCCCCCAGTGCCAGAGCTGGGGGTATCACAACTCACTTCCTACATTAATTTCAAAATGCTACTTTAAAAAAGAAGTGTTTGTGCTCTGAAACACCAAAGAACTTCAGCAGAAGATACATAAATTTGCAAAGTCAGAGTGACGGCAAGAAAGGATCATTATTATTGTTTTCATTATTGAAAGCATTATTGGCATGCTCAGAAAAATAGAAGGAGTGAACATTTGAGGCTGCACAGCCCTTTTTGTCCTGAAGATTAGCCTTTTTGAGGGTGAGTGGAATAATTACAAAAGCACAGAGCTAATCACTTCAGAAATTTCAACTTTTTTAACAGCTAAAATGAGCCATACAGGTAAGAATCAAAAGAGAACATGCTGACCATGCTTCATGCTTATCTACCTGATCTACCATGCTTGCTTGCCAGGCACTGAAGGAAGAAGAGCTGGTGTTTGACTCTGAGAGGCCACAGTAACTGGTGAAGCTCTCTCACCCCACTGCAGCTTTATCCTCATTTTAACTCAGATCCTCTCACCTGTTTTCTTGCAGTGTCTATTTGGGTTTCCTATGCCAAGCAGTGAATCTCAAACATCTTTTAGAAGTGGGTATGGGTGGGGAAAGGGTGGAAAAAATTTCCTACTTCTCAGATAGGAAATTAATCAAATATCTACATTTCTCTCCCCCTAATTGTACGAAATATGTTGGGGTTTTGAGTATTTGTCACTAAGAGCTCATATAAATGTTAAGTGGGGCTGAAGCCTCCCTTTAAGGGAAGGGAAATCCACTGAGTCACAGTATTGGTTCTTCAAGTTTGTGATCAAATACCAGAAATCTATTGAAACAGATCATAAATACATTTTTGCATTAAAATCCCCTTAATAAATATTATCTATACTGATTTAGAAATACATTTTCTATTAAGACACTACTAAGACTCAATCCTTCAAAATTGTTTAAGATTCTGTAACAGGAACATATTCTCTCTCAGGCATAAAAACTCCATGTTAACTTAGAGCATTCTTAGAAGCCTATAAAGAACAGAAACAACAAGTATTACCTCATATACCCATCCTTCAATTAACTTGTCACTTTCAATAGAAAAAATTAAATGCTTTTATCTAAACAGCTACAGAAAAACAGCTATTAAGTTTCTCCTTTCTGTAAAGCAATGATTATTATTTAATTGCCTATTTTCCCTTTTCAAAGCTGTTCCCTCACAATTAGCACATACTCAGGTAATTTCAGCTCTAGCCAAAGACATTCTGCTTCATCCCAAAGTTAAGTGGAAATTCTGACAAGCAGCCTGGCTTTGAAGTAACTGCACAGATGTGGCTGTTGCATAAAAGTTTCTCTTTAGAAGTTGCTCTACGAAGGCAGCACAGCTCCAGTTTGGGGCAGTCAGCAGCCCTGGAGCAGCAGAGAGTGGAAAAGCTGCCTGCACCTCTGCCAGCTCCAGAAATAAACTCAGCTCCTGGCTTTGAATGAGCCTTACCTGACACAGAGACTGTGTGAGACCTCACTCCTTGCTTCTCATTGTTGGCCAGCCTGGAAAACAGAAGTTGGAAGCGCTGAATGCTGTACATTCTTCACAAACACTGGGAATTCATCCCAACAGGCACCTACTGTAATCAGCAGGGCTGAGCCACCTCCCCAGCCACAGGATGAGCAGGGGGAGAGAAGTCAGAGAGGAATCTACCACTTCATCCTGTCTGGGAGGGAGAGTGGCTTTTAAACAGCACAAAGAGTCACAGAAACCTGGTGAATTTGAAGGAAACCACAAAATCCAAACTGTGCAAACTTTTAAGATGTGTGTAACCTGACTGTGCTTATACTTTCTGTGTGATCTGTGAGAAATGGAGTATGAATTGAGTTTCTGTCTGCAAAAAGACTTATCCTGTACTATTTTGAATTAATTTACATGTCAAACATAGAAAACCAATCACATTTAAATGTAGTTATTTATAAATTAACAGTGCAAACTGTTTAGCATCACTCTTATAATTAAATTTACTGATGGATTCAAAAGAAATAGCCTGAACCTCAGTCAAGTCTTTTCCAAAACATCCTGTTTTTGTTATTGTCAAATATGATGGATGCATTATACATTTTTGTTCTCTGATTTTCTTTCTGGTATCTTTGCAGTTTAATACTACTGTGAGCTTTTTGTGTCCTACCTGCTATTTGTCCTGGAATCCACAAGCAACAATAAAAAACATTGTTATAAAGAAGTTCCAAAAGCATCACTATTTTTCAAAACATTTTTTTAATATATGAGAAAAAAAGCACAAAACTTACTTTGGTATTGATGGTAAAGCTCTTTCACCTTCTGTGTAAACAAGAAGAAAACAGGATTAAAGCTTTTGCACATTTTCAAATAACCTCTCTCAAAGTGAAATATATGCATGCCTAAAACAATAATCATCACAATCTCTCAGAGAAACTGAGAGAACTCAAAGAATGTTCTATACATATATAAAGAGCAGCATTATCAACAACTCCTTCTACCCACTCATACAGACCTTTAGGCAAACTCTCATCCGAGGAAACAACGTACACAGAATATAAAAGCTGTTTTTTATTCTTAACAAATAACTCCAATAAATCACTTGCAGAAGGTGTGACACTATCTCATCTCTCTGGAAAGAAATGCTTTTCTTTTATCTCCAAGATGTCCTAAGTGCTAACATATAAATAGAACAATTCAATCCAACTTGGATTTCCAAGTAAGACAACTGAAATAAATCATTAAAGCACATATTATCATATTGATTTCACACTGGCTTGAGACTATACAATAATAATGTTTTGTGCCAGAGAGTAAGTCAGCTTTTTGTACACTATATTCAAATCCTTGCCAGTCTTTCTTTGAAAATGGTAATGCGTGTAAGAGCTTGGATGTACCTATTCAAGGGGTTTTTTTCCTATTGGATTTGATTAAACCCTTGGCAGTCCTGTGGGGAAGTTACTAATCCTTTAGAAAAAGACCTTTTCAGTAGATTGGAGTATGCATGGAAGGAGAGAAGATGGGTAATAAAGTGTGTTTCACTCTCTAAATCAATGTAGCTCTGATAGAGTGACCTGAGAGAATGGCCCCACTTGCAGAAAATGGTGACATACACTGTCAAACAAAAAATGCAAATTCTCATTTGTTTTTCTCCCATGGTAAAATTTCCAGGAATTACAGGTGTAAACAACACTCTCACCTTTGTGTATTAAAGGACTGAGCAGAGAAATGCCCAAAAGCCACACTCAACATACACTATTTTGGTTCATTTTTTCTGCTGTCTATAGGTAGAAAAGCATCATTGGGCTCAGCAACATCAGCCTGTTTTGATCTGTCTGATGGAGGGTGTTGAAAAGGAAGTTGCAGAAAAGAAGGGAAACCAGAAGCTGCAATTCCAAAGCACTGGAGCAGCTCAGCAAGGTGACAAGAGCAAGCACATGGAACTGGGGGGCAGAGCAAGGACAGTAAGATTATATGAGCACGTGGGAGATAAAGGTACTGTGATATGTTAGGGTAAGTGATACCTTCTGGGAAGGAAACAAAAGGCACAGATCCTCAGAGATAGTGTGAAGTGACAAATATGAGACCAATGGTGTGGAGATGCAGCCAGGCAGGAAAAGACTGGGGGACAGGTACCCCAAAAAGAGAATGTAATGGGCACAAGAGATTCAACCTGGATGAAACTGGGCAAAAGCTTGAAGGAACAGGCAGAGGAGTCCTGCCCACTGCTTTGCAAGCCCCCCCAGGGCTGTAAAGAACACTCAGAAGAAACTTAATTTTTACATGACACCTACAGCTGTCTGCATTAGTTGTGAAATCATCCTGGGTTCTGGTTTACACCAATTTATGCTGCTACTGCTGGTTGTTCCAATGCTGCTCTTAGACTTGGCAATGGATTTAAGGCTTAGATGATGCTGATTAATCACACATTAATTACTGGTGGAACACAGAGTTCTTCCTCTGTGTTAAAAGAACTTCACTAAATTGCACAGTTAACCTTATCATTCTGTATTTTTAAATCAAGGTAATGGATGCACAATTAATAAGCAGCTACTCAAAATAATTCTCCTTGCTCTTAAATATGTAGCTCCATTGCATGTTAACTGTATAGCATTCAAACAGCATTCTAAAGATGGAATTTTAATTTTGCCTAGGGCTTTCTTTGGGTAGAGTATCATATTGGGGGACTTCAGAAAGATCAGTGAATGATTTCATTAGACTTGATAGGAATGATTTCATAATACTTGCAGGGCCACAATGCTTCATATGTTCAATGTACTGAGCTCAGATCAGATCTGACTGTTCTTCCTTCCTCCAACCTCCTAAGAAAGTGAGAAATACCACAGGTGGCAACTGCTAGTGTGTGCTGAAGTCAAATTCTACCTATCAAAGAGGATCTAAAGGAGATAAAGAGAGAATCTGACTTTCCACTGTGGTATTAAATTTCCTTAAAGAAGAGAATCCAATTCTGTTCCCACAAGGCTCCATTCCACTTTCTGAACAGCCTCCTATCAGTGCAAAGCAAGGGTCAAAATAAAATGCAATAAATCATAACAAAAGAAAATCTTGATTCCATTGTAATAGCAAATCCTTTCTTGGCCCTTTGTGAGATAAGGAGAATGTGAATAGAAGCAGTCTTACACTGTGAGTAGTAGTATGATGTAGTCAATGAGCTTGAAGAACAAGAAAAGAAGTGAAGGAAAGGTGAAAGAATTGAAGGGAAAGTGAAGGAAAGGTTAGAAGAATTGAAGCAGTCTGGAAAACTGTGAGGAAAAGACGGGGATAGACAGAGAAAACCAGAGACTGATCCAAGTGAAATAAGAATTTGCTTCCAGATCCACTGGGAAATCAAGCAGCACACATGGGTTCACCATACCCCAAAACTGTTCCATCTGATCATCCCCCTTTTCACTGTCCCCTGCTGAATTCCACAGGACATAACTGCTTTGTGCTCATCTACATCAGAGCAAGAGATCTGGACCCTCTGGAGCTGGGAGATGTGGACAAGGCAGGCTCAGCCCTGGGAAGAAAAAAGGAGCATCCAGAACTGCCTGGGAGCCACAGCCTGGTGCCTGCAGGGACTGGCTACAGGGACAACACATCCCACTTGTGTTCTGGAGACATGTGTCAAGTACAGGGCTGTAAATGGACAGGGGAAGCTGGAAAAGTAAGTAGATGTTTAAATAAAGAACACAAAAAGGCATCCAAAAACCCTCATACATTATTAAGTAGTACCAGAGGTGCACAGGGGTTGTAGTACTAGGAGGTTGGAACCAGATAATTTTTAAAGATACAGCAAATCTGAGCTATTCTGTGCCTCCTCCATCACTGGATATAATTAAAGAAAAGAATAATCAGCATGGAACTCCTGATCTTGCAGACGCCTACATGCTCTGGATACAAACTGCTCACTTCAGGCATTGGTGCCCAAGCTGGTGCTCATCCTTTTACAGTTTATATCCCAAATAAAATACCAAATATTCATTAGTACCCCTGCAGGTCTGAAGTCAAATTTTCTTACTAACAGCATCCCAGTTAAGGCATATGTTGTTTTTCACAAGTTGAAACCCACAACATTTTTGCCCAATTCCATATTCTTTCAAAGAAATGGGATATGCATGGCTCTGCTGGGGTTTCCACTGGATTGTCCAGGTGGTTCCACTCTGAGCAGAGCTCCATGATGGACACAGCAGAACCCAGGCAGCTCCAGGGCTCCCAGTCAGGCTGGGGGAGCCTGGGGAAATGTAAATTGTCCTCCCCTGACTGAAATTATTGTGAGAGCAAAATCAGTGAGGGGCCAAACTACAGAGGTAACAGTATCCTAAAAATGAGAACACATGTTACCAATCCATTAAAATGAAAATCATGCCTAGGGTAAATCTGGGTGAAAAAAAAAGCATTTAAGGGGAGAACTTCACCAACTATTTAGATTTGGTATTTTTGAACACTTCCCTGGGCAGCTTGTGATCTAATGCCTAACCACCCTTTTGGAGAAGAAATTTGCCCAACATCCAATTTAAACCTCCTCTGGAGCAACTTGGGACTGTTTGCTCATGTCCTGTAACTTGTTATCTGGTAGAAGAGACCAACCCTCATCTGGCTACAACCTTCTTTCAAGTGATTGTAGAGAGTTATAAACACCCCACAACCTAAAGCTGATAATCAGTTCAACTGTTCATGAATTTTTTCATTTGTGCTCTTGGCCTCTAAGAGGTAAGTGTGATAATAGAAATACAAATATTAGTGTAACATTTCCACATGGGCCTAAAGGGACCTGTAGATCAAAATATTTATGAAAACTAAAACAAACTGAATGGAAAAAATGCCAAATACTGTCCAGGTCTTAAACACTACCAAATTCTCTCCCCAAATTAAGACATGGATCATTAACAGACAGGATGGCAGATATCACAAAACCAGGCTCTGTTAGTAATCAAGAAGGACAATTTATAAGGACACTTGCAATAAATGTAAATTTACAACAAAGAGGGGATGGGAAAGCTCAAAAGGGGGATAAAACACATCTGTGGGATCGAGAGTTGCTCCATGATTTGTTTCTGATGTGTCTTACACAATCAAAGCTCACTGTGGGAGGCATCTGGGAATGCAGATCATGATGGGGACAGCTCTCCTATGAAATGCTTAATGAATGTGCTGGGTATTGCTATGAACTTCAAAAAAAGAAACCTCAGACGAAAGAAAACCAGAATTTGTTTTAACTAGAGGGGTTTTCTTCATGTATGCATAAAGAGGAGTGTTCCCAAAGTGCTGCCTGATGATCCTGTTCAATCACTGCTCATTTGCTCCATGTTAAAATTCTGTGTTATAATAGCACACAAACAAACACCCTGCATTAGAAACATGGATTTATCCTGCATTCACACCTACCAGAAACCTCAGTGCAGGGCACAGGAAAATCAGAGATACTGCCCCTCAGAGAGCTCAGTCAGCCTAGAAGATGTAGCAGCTGCTGCTGAGAAAGTCAGGTCAGAGCAAGACAGGAATTAAAAAGAAAAATTGCAAATAGAACAGGTGAGTTTTGATGGGCACCACCACCAGTGTGGAAGTGGCAAGAACTGGACAAAATCCATATGTGCCCCTAAAGGAAAAGCAGAGACAGAGTCAGAGCTGTCCATTAATTCAGGGAAGAGGTCAGGTATAGACATGAAAAAGTTTTAAAAGTTTAACTGTGTCTACAACAGCTCAGGCTGGAAAACAGCCAATTAGAAGGGAAGTTTTGGGAGGGAATGGTAAGGATTATAGCCAACCCCAAACCATTTCTCAGAAAAGAAGAGGCACAAAAGACCTCCACTCATGGGCACACACTAGTCCAGTGACATGGAAATCTTGGATTGTGATGTCCATTCTATTTTTAGAACAATAAACTATTATTATCTCTGATGCTAGCTTATCCTTTTAGTGTCTGATTTTGGGGCCAATGGTTCATCATCACTGAGCTGTGCACCAGGCTGGTTTGAAGACTGAGTTTGTGTTGAGGGGAGATTTTCATTTGTATGAAGATAAGGCTGCACAACTCACACAGGTTCTGAGAAAGCTGCTTGTGCTGGAGCTAAAGGTCACCCACACACACTAAGGGTCAGAAATAACAAAAAAATGAAAATTTAAGAATAATTCTAACAATTACCATGTGCTGTCAAAACATCTAAGACCCTAAAATCACATTTCTTTATTAGTGAATGCCCAAGTTTAAGTTTGGGGATTTTTTGAGCCATACACAAGGAGGATGTTATAGATGGACCTGGAAAAGACCTGAATTATGTTAACAACATCACCCCAGGGAAAACCTGCGGCAGAAAAAAAAGCAAGAACATGGCTAAAAGAGACTCAGTTTCACACTGGAGAGATGCTGGGATAGTTTGTGTACTTTCCTGTACTACAAACACAGAAGAAGGAAATAATTTATTGTTAAAAAAAATTTATTGTCTAAAAAGTAGGAAAGTTGGATGAATTCCCATGGGTAAAGATGAGAACAACATGAAAGAAGAAAATTTCATTCTTAAGCAGCTTTGCTTGCATGTTTTTCAATAATTAAAGCTGTCTGAAACTGGAAAAAATTCTAATGAAATTTAATCAAATTCTCTCTAAAACAAAGGGTACCTGCAACCTCATCTCACTTCTTGAGAGATGCTACAAAAACAACTGATAACCACTATAAAATGTATCTCTGCTTTAGTTCTATTTTATGAGAGAAACTCACAAGACCTCTCAAGACTTTTCTTTTTTAAATGGAGATATTTGAGTATCTAGGAGAAAAGCAGAAACTAAAAAATTACCACTTATCCAAATGCATCCTAACCAACCTCACTGAATTTCCCCTTGTATATTGGGAATCATGTTATATATCTTATAATATGAGTGTTAGGAGTGCCTTTAATAATTACAATTAACTTCTGCCAATTAAGTTTGGAATTAGTGTAAAGCAGTGATTGCTGACATCAGTCTTAATTCTCAGCCACTAAGCAATTTTTGATGCAGTGACAATTTACTACCAGCGTTTCTCACGGCTCCTCCCTGAAAGAAAAGAGCCTTCAAGTGAGGTTTTTTCTGCTACCTCGTGTCTTGTACTCAAATGCAGAATGACCTGTGAGCAGCTCTGAGGATGGAGGTGTCCTTACCTTTCTGAGGCCTGATGATGAAGGACTGCGTGGCCCCGTTGACCAGCCGGCAGTAGCCATCGATCAGGTCTGCCATGTTCTCTGCAATGGTTAAGGATGGTGCTGTCACTGTCAGAGGCTACAGAAGGGGAAAAAAACAAGGCAGCAACAAAGAGGAATTATTGCAGTTGCAAACACTGAGTGGAACAGCTGTGTCATTGCATCAGAACTTTACACACGCCTGCAAAGCGTAAACAGAAGAATGTGGGTGAGCAGGGAGATTCTTGCCTTAACTTTTGTGCAGCAAATTTCAAATTTTAATTTCAGAAGGTTCAGAAAGCACAGCTGGCAAAACCCTCCACCTAATGTAGTGTTAATTTGGGGTTATGAAGTGTAAACCACTGTTGAATACAACTGCTATGACTTTCAGGGTTATAATTAAGACAATTCTGAAGAAGTCCCTTATTCCTTAAAGCTCTCACAGTTGGAATCTTTTTTCCCACCCTCTGCAGAAATTTATTCTTTGCCTAAAAACAGCCCTTCCCAATTTCAAGAAAGATCTTAAAAAATAAAATATGTGCAGTGGAAAAAGAGATGAGAGACATACAGACAAGCTATTAATTTCAATACCACCAACATTCATCATCCTCTGCACAGATCTTGGAACCAGATACAATCCTGCTCTTGGATTTGTGCAGAAAAGCAGTGTTTTCTGGGGCACTGGACCAAGGAAAAGATTTGATTTCATTTCCAGCACTGCTTCTATGTAATATGAGGGAATAAATTTTCCTTCTTTCACATTTCCTCCTTACATAAAAGTGGAATTGATCTGTTTCCCCTCTAGGATACTGTACATATGCACAGGCTGCTATTAAATTGTATTTAAGAGCTACTGTTTTCATAATAAGCTTCTTCTATGAATATCAAAGTCTACAAGCACTGTATGCAAAACATAAAACATGTAATGAACTTTAAATTTATTTTAAAACCAAACCCAGAAAAAAAAAGTTCATTACAGAGAATATCCACATTAGGAGTATGCTACACCCCACTCCTTGCAAGGAAAAACAAAGTAGCAAGTTTTATCAGCACATACAATATCAATAACATACCTCAGGTGCACCTGCTATCTTGAGTTGCAACATCCCTTTTCTGTCCTTGTCTTCACTGTTTGAATACTGAATGGTTTGCACTTGATTGAAATCTGCTAGATGGGTTGGCTGCAGGAAGACAACACAAAAAAAAGAGGAGAAAAAATCAAAACTACAGCAAAATAGCCTGTCTTTATCTATCCCTGGTGTTGCAAAAGCACAGGGAGACTTTGATCCCCAAACTACACGTGCAGAAATCTGTTCTCTGTGTCTTTCTAGAGTTTCATCACCACTCACTCACAACACACACAAATATCCAGAGTGGTTGGAAAAGGAGCCCAGCTCCACTGTGCCCACAGAGGTCACTGTTGAGCAGTGCCAGGCACTGAAGAGGGAACAACTTCTTGGGTGTCAGAGAAAACTCAACAGGCTAAAACCACATGGAACCTGCACTGACACATTCCCAACATCCCTCCAGACTGCTGGAAAAGGTATGTTCTTAGCTCTGTGTTCCTGATTTCCCCATCTTTTCACTGCTTTTGAATTAATTTCAATAGAAAACTGGACATGGGCTCAGCTGAAGTTGTGATTGTAATGTTCCCAAACATTTTGCTGAAGGGTCTGTCTGGACAGAGCTCCTTTGCACCATGGGGGTGCACAGAAAATACTGAAATACAGCTGGAATCGAGTAAGGAAAAGGCTGTGAAGGATATGAAGAAAGTAAATAAGCAATGCCTGCACAGATGTGCTCACCAACTGGTTAAACAAGCTCTGCATTTCCACATCCCTAAGAAAGAGAACAACTCAGAGTAATTCACGTTTCATTGGTTAAAAGTCCCCACCAACGTTTCAAATTCTGCAAGTGAGCACTTCACTGGGCATAAAAGCCAACAAATTCAGTGCAAAAGCTGACACAGCCTCTGTACCTAACACCAGGGTCTTTTCTCTGATCCCAAATCACAAATTAGTGTCTGATCAGGAGCTGTACATGCTGAGAGCTCCCAGCTCTGCTGTGTTTAACCCAGAGATTAGAGTGGTCACTCCCCTTTCTGTGACATCCAGCTCACAACAGATCATGGTTGTTAACACAGTGACTGAGGAAAATCCCACAAAACAGAAGCAGACTTACATTTGCACCCTTGTCTGTCAGGTAACTGATTCCTTCTTCTGGGCCAATTGCCAGTTCCACTGAAATAATCCAGCTTGACTTGGGAGTCAAAGGAGAAAGGGCAGAATTTCAGTATAAGACAAGGCTTTGCTATGGAACACAATCATCCAATGTGGTAATTACAGGTTTTGGTAATTAATATCTAGAAGCTTTTCAACTCTTCAAACAATATTATATTAAAATCAAGTAATTTTGTAAGTGGCAAAACCTCTCATGACTGGTTTCCTGGGGATTTCTGCTAATCAAACTGCATTTCCATGTATTTTATCTCAGGTCTACATGAGAACTATGGATTTCCTGTATTTCCTCTTCTCATAAACATTGATATTCAAGTTCTAATTTCTGCTGGGGTCTCCATTTTCACAAACCTTTCACACTTGGGGCCCTTCCTCAAAATTTGCTTGAAATAGGTAGAGATTAACAGGTATTAGATGAAAATTTACTAACTGAAGTTGAAAAGTTTCATTTCCTTGTGGAAACAGCTGGAAAAGTGCTTGACTTTCACAAACAAAGCACCTAAAAAACTATTTTATTTTACATAGAATTCTTACCCAAGTAATAAATGATGATTTTTTTAAACAATCAATGGAGAAAGTTCTAAATAAAATCAATAAATACAATTTGTTGCTAATGAAATCCAATTGTCTCTACATGAAAAAAGGACGTAAGCAAAAAATTATTGCAGAACCAAGCAAAAGCAATTGGACTGAAAACTCCAGAATGTATTCTAGTGACTGACACATTCCTCTACTTACACCAAGAGCACACTTGAAGCATTCCTTGTCAAATCTGTACACTGGAGAGAGGATCTCAAAGAACTTTAAAATACTTTCTTCTCTGTTGAGGTTGGCAAATTGTCGAAATGTTTGTTGGATTAATTTCCGTAGCGTTTTAGCCTGTGTATTAAAACATTTGGAGAATAATTATTTTCAATCTCATAGCTGAGGGATATTTTAAGAGTTTTGGTCACTTAGTAGTACTAACAGTGTCTTTATCAATGAAATGCAGACAATTCTCAAGGAATAAAAAAAGCTTCAAAATGTAAGCAGCAGCTCTGCCTTTTAACTTCTGCTTAGGATCAACATTATTTCTGCTATATTATAGAGAGGATATCTACTAATAACATTTTGAATAAGTTATAATAGAAGGCCATATGTTAACCCTTCCAGGAATATTTGTTCTAAGTTCCTCATTTCTCTTAACTTCTGAACTGTGTCCCAATACAAAAAAAAACCCAACAATTTATACCTTCATATGAGCTTTTACACCTAAACCACCATTCTCTCTCTTACCTGGCAATAATAAACCAGCTGTAGCTGTATCTTAATCTTTGTACACAATAACTTAAGACTATCCATAATACAGTGGATTCTTTCAGTCTGATAATAAACAAAAAAAACTTCAATATAAAAAGATGAAATTTAAGTAGTAGACTGAATGCAAAAAGTAAACCAAACATTGAAACTAAACTATATTAACTATGTTGTCTAGCACTTTATTACCTGTTTTCAGGGTACAAATAATCACTTAGAGCAGCACAAAGGATAGCTAAACTAACACTTTAAAAAAATGAATTATCTGCCTGTACATAATGTATAATCCCTGAAAGGCAGCCACTCCTATGAAAATAAAAACAGGGCCTGAGAAGCAGTACCTCTAAGATGCCCTTGATCTGAACAAGCCATCAAGAATTGTGAATAAAAACATCTGACTAAAGTGACTGAATGGCCTTAAAAACCCCATTTCTAATACATCTTCCAACTAACAACAATGATAGAAAGCAAAGCCATGCTTATCTTCACAATATGTCAAGGTTAAGACAGGAATTTCCACTATTCCTCCATGCAAACATATCTCAATGTCCCATTTTAACAGCAGTAAAACTCTTTATTGTCCCACACTGCCTGTTAACAGCCCCAGGCATTACACAAATACCAACTTCCTTCTGTCGTTAGCACTTCCAGGCAGATTAGACACTCATTTTTAGAAAGCCTTCACAGAAGGTTCAGAAGTCAAAATAGCCAGAAATGTTGATGTGGAGTGTTTAGGAGGAGTTACTCCAGTAGCAGTAATCCAAGGGTATTGCATATTCACAAAATGATCATTTTTGCAATGATGCATACATAGGTTGGAGAAAAAAGACATCTCAGCACGTACAATATTGTCAAATTAACAAAGAAATCCATGACTTTGGTGTAATTTCAAATTCTTTTGTCAATTTAGCAGAACCAACTCTCAGGTGGATCATTAAGGAGGCTGCAGAAACTTTGGAAATCAGGAAACTTCCCTCGAGCACCCAGAGCTGCCTCAGGCTTTGTTAGGACTCAGACACTCCACACTGGACCTCCCTGTTATCTTTATTTTTACACAGAAAACCAACTTCAAGGCAAGTGCAAACCTCAGCCTTGTCTTATCCCTGACAAATACCAAGAAGCAAGACACAACAAAATAAAAATGCATTTGCCAACTCAAGGTGTCCCAAGTATTTCAGCCACTCAGTTGATGAAAGATACTTCATTCTGCCCATGGATTGTTTTCCTGGCCAATTCCAGCATCACATTTACTGCCAGGAATACTGGCAATTATCTGGCTCTTTTTAGTTCACCAAGAAGAACTGGTCACTTTAAATTTTAAGATCATGAGAAAGGTGTAAAGATAGAAAGTCCATTGGTGTCACAGGCTGGTTTGGTTGGAAGGGACTTCTTGTCCAATTTGCCCATGTTGTTCCACCCCCCTGCCATGGGCAGGGACACCTTCCACTATCCCAGATTGCTCCAAGCCCCATCCAGCCTGTCCTTGGACACTTCCAGGGATGAGGCATCCACAGCTTCCCTGGGCAACCTTTGCCAGGGCCTCCCCACCCTCACAGGGAAGAATTTCTTCCCAATATCCCATCCAGCCCCACCCTCTGTCAGTGTGAAGCATTCCCTGTGTCCTGTCACTCCATCCCTTGTGCAAAGTCCCTCCCCAGCTCTCTTCCAGCCCCTTCAGGCACTGCAAGGAGCTCTCAGATCTCCCCAGAGCCTTCTCTTCTCCAGGCTGAACACCCCCCAAAACCTCACCTCTTCCATAACAGAAGCATCTATCAGAAATACCTGCAAATAGCAACTTCAAGGGAAATGCACTGAAAACTTGCTCTTAAAAATATTTCTAAAAACCATTGTTTTGTTCCCCCTCTGTATTTGTTCAAAGCAGAGTGAATTGAGAGAAATAATTAATTTTATATTTCACAGCTATTGGGAACACTCCTTTGCCTGCCAGTTCAAATTCCCTGGTTTTCACAAAATGGAAGAGCAATTTAAGGATTTGGACTGATCCTGTACTATTTTGAATAGGGATTTCATTTTCATTGAAAAGCAGACACACTTCTCCTTCCCTTATTTTTCTTTTTCATATGTCCAACATTTTTTTTCATGTCTTTACAAGGTTCCCACTCAGCTTTACCTTCTGGCAACTCTTGCTACTTCTTTCTGCTATTCTCCCCATTTCAGGATTTCCAAAGTGCAGTTTTCTTGGTCAGTCAGTTTTCTGGCTCCATAATAATATTTTTGAGACAGTTATTCATACTTTTACGTCTGGAGCCTTTCACCACAATTTTTCCCGTTAGCAGAAAATACAGTTTCAGATAATTGCTTAAATTAAAATGCAGAGGGGATTACTTAAATCCACTTGACTTCATTAGCTTCTGATTTTCAAAAGTCTTTTGAAACAAAACCTTGTCATGATAGACCTTTTGTGTTTACCCATTTAAATTACAATGCAGATTCTTTCCAAATCTCAAGTTGAATTCTATTATTTCTACAAAGCTCCACTGCTTACCAAAACCAGCTCCAAAATAGCAATTTATGATTTCTACTTTCATGTATGAATTGTAAGAGACATTTTACCAGGACATTCATATTGAGGCAGCTATAAATGTAAAATACTTGGTGACCATTCTTAATCCCCCTTTTCAACACACATTGAGAAAAATTTGCATTTTTTACTCTGAGAACATATGGACTTCAATGGGAGTGAGATTCAAGTAACGTTTATAGTCTTAGCTAGGATTAACCTAAGCAGAAATTACTGGAATTCTTCCTTGAATAAGTTGGATACAGTCTTGAGCAAGGAAGGCATCAAGTTTATCAAGTTCCCAGTTAAATATTCTTTTTTTTTTCTTACATGTTCCCTTCCTCTTCCTCCAGAAGTCTCATTTTTCTTTTATGGAAGGGAAAAAAAAATTATTTGATTCAAGAGGCTCCAAGTACTTGTTTTGCACTTTTACCCCCACCCCAAGGTTTGAGAGGCAGAGCTGTGCCCCTCTCACAGCAGCTCAGCAAGGCCATGTGAATCACTTTATCCTTGTCCTGCCAGCTGCATGACTGGGATTCAGATCCCACCAATCCAATGGACAGCTTGGATATTTTTTCACAAAGCAAAACTGCACAGCAATTCCCTTAGGACTGTACAGTGAAAACTACAATGCAATTTTCAGATTTCTGACACTTTACAGCAGTACAGGATTGACTGGGACTGTAATTACCTTCACTGAATCCAGTAAACTCTTCGGGAAAAACCGTCTCAAGCCAACATCTTTCCTGAAAGAAAAAATAAACACAGCATTAATATCAAAACATTGTGTAGTATCACATTTCTCTTTTCAAGGTGGTGCTTTGGGTCTATTTTTTGTTTTGTTTTTAACTAGCATATACAATTACTAAACCATTTTCCTAACAAGGTCCTTGAAAATCTCAAAGTAACAAACAGACTACCATTAAAATTCTAACTAGAGCCACTCCACATCAAATGTGGCACAGCAGCATCTTCTACTTTAAACCCCAAAGGATATTGCATTTAACCAGGTACTTGTGTGGAAAGTCTGTTATTTGAAATGGTGGCTTGGACACAGAGGAGTTTTGAGAATAAAAACTGTTATTTGTACATGTTTTAATAATTTCAAGCATATAGAAAAAATATTCTCAGAGCATGTAGTCAGGTGAGAAGGGAACAACATGGAAGTGGAATACCCTGATAAACCTCTATTAGAATGGAGCAGAAGATATAAAAAGAATTATAGAATGGTTTGGTTTGGAGGGACCTTAATGACCATCCAGTTGCCATGGCAGGGACACGTTCCACTAGACCAGGTTGCTCAGAGCCCCAACTTGGCCTAAGGAATCCAGGAATCCATAAAGGAATACTCATGATATTCTTCTGAAGCACTGTAATTAAGGGGTTGTTTAAATTTCTACTATTATCTTATACTCAACACTGAACAAATTAAAATCACCAACTTTTTCTTGCAAGCAGTCTCACTTTTTGCAACTGTAAATCAGGTGACTCTGAGCTCAGATTTTGCAAACTGAATTTATCAAGCTCAAGTTCACACTTATAAATTGGGTTGTAGCCCTGGTCTGAAAACCAGAGCCAGTAAATATTTTTATGCTCTCATGTGCTGCACATAGCTTATGTCTGACATGTGTTTGTGTCACTACTACTGAACATCAGCTTCAAAACAAGGTGCTCAAGAAGTTGCCAGCGATAGTAGTGCAGAAGACACCACTGTACAACCAACTGCAAAAAACTCACACATTAAAAAAAAAAAAAAAAAAAAAAAAAAAAAAAAAAAAAAAAAAAAAAAAAAAAAAAAAAAAAAACAAAAAAAAAAAAAAAAAAAAAAAAAAAAAAAAAAAAAAAAAAAAAAAAAAACTAAGAGAAAAATATAAATAGGAAAAGGATTTATAGCTCAAAGGCGTTACTGACTTTTTTCCTTTAAATTTAGGATGTTATCATCTCTTTCAAACATTCTTATCTTCTTCTGGAACAAGTATGAGAGCAAGCTTTCCATGAGTGCATGCTTTGAACATACACAGAAATTCATCTGGAATTCTGACACTTGGCAAAGCAAGGAGAAGCTGTTAGCAAGCAGAGATATTCAGGATTTATTTACTGCTACCTAACGGCACAAGAACAAAGCCAACACTAAAGTCAACATAAAAAGCTCACTCAGAAGAATAAACCAGGGTATTTTTAAAGCTCTCTAAAGATGAGTAGCATACAATTTCATACTAAAAACATCCTCAACCAAGAGGAGCAGAATGTTCATGTGCAGCACTGGCATCTGTGCAATGACAGTAAGCTGCAGGATTATAAAACTTCATAAATGTTAATTCCTTCCATGCATTTCTTCTCAAATGCAAATGCTACTCAGTTTATCATCCTACACAGTAAAATGAATCTAACACACTATTACCATCTAAATAATATGCAAAGACATTTTGACAGGGATATATTAGTTTAACATTAAGCATTTCAGAGAGTTGGTGCTTCTGAAATGAAGCACCTCCCATCACCCTGGTATCCCTCATCTTAACAGTCCTGCAGCACACGGCTGCCACAGCCTCGTTGGATTCATTACTAGGACAAGCTGTAGAGCAGCCTTTTGTACAGATCTGGGTGCAGCAAACTGAGAAGAAATTCTTATGCAGAGTACAACAGAGCAGAACTCTTAACAAAACTTGGTAATAAAGCATTTCCTGTGTTTAGCTGAGACAGCAAATTTATTTACTGAAGGAGAATTTAACAAAAGAACCACACAGATTTAATGCCCTGGGCAGCAACAACTTATGGATACCTATAAATAAGAGAACAAGCACTGGAAATTAGAACATACAAACAGTTTTACACACACAACCTTACAAACTCCTTCCCAGCTGTGCTGTGTGGGAGTGGAATGGCCAACAAGGGAGACACTCAGGGCTCTGGATGAAGGACTCAGCCATCTGGTTTCTGATTGCCAACAAGAGATAACCAGCACTGAGACCCTGCTTCTTACACTTCTACTACAGCTCTAACCTCATCTACTCCAGCCTACTTGTGGGCTTAAATCTGAATTCAATTTTTTTAATGTACAAACTTCAATTGGATTAATAAAACACCAACTACAGATAGGTGATCCTGCTTGTCTTACAATGATAAGCAGCTTTAGGCAGCATATATAATGAATTTTTCACCTCAATTCAAGTTACAACAAAAAAAGTAACATTAGATTAACATAATAGACTTTAACATGCCTTTTACCAAATTGTGGCTGCACCTGTTCCTTCTTACAGCTCCAATTTTTGTACTTGTAATTATCCCTGTTCTCACTAACAGGCTTCACATTTATTATGAAAAAATTCTTCTTTCACTCCATGAAGGCCCAACTATTAAAGGCTACTTAACAATTTGATCTCATCTACCATTTCCCATCCAGATCTGTTCTCATATGACAATCTGATCAAAGACAAATATACATCAAATAGACATCTGACAAAGGCAGGCAAGGAGCAATCACACCCAATGCAAAAAAGGGCCATTTAAAAATTGCTCTCAGCTGGTTAAGTGCCCCATGATGTACTAAAACCAGCAATCCCCCCACAAAAAATACCAAAAAGCCTCACTTGAGCAATAAATATTACTTGTGCAGTTAAACATTTATGGGCTATTAAGGTGGTAAGATCAAATTAATGCATTTTGGGGATCACTGGCACTTTTTGCAGACCCTTTCCAGCTTGTCATTATCTGTTTAAAGTGGTTTTATCCTTCGTATCTCCCAGCTAAATCCCATACAAATCACATCTTGGTTCTCAAAAAAGAAAAAACTTCTGAAATGCACAATTCTCCACATCCAATTCTACATGGCATTAAGCTGGTACATTTTGCATATCAGAGTTTTGCTTCACTATGCTTTCCACAGCAGCAATTTATTATTTCCTACCAAAGCAGTCACTGTTTGGAAAACACAGACTGAAGGAAAGAAATCACTGTTAAACTGGAAGCAGCACCACACTGAGTCCTCCTGGAACTCTCACCTGTTACAATTATTAATTTATACTTTGTGTGACCTGTTATGACCCTGCTTTCCTTTGTCTCATTGTTTCCAAAGTCATTAACCTAATTACTAATGCTTGTAGCTTCTGACTTGACAAAAAACTGACTTAAAAATACAAAAATATAAACTACACCAACCATAACTCACATACTTTCAAATCTTTTTTTATTTCCTCTTCTAGTCTTGTCTATCTGCTCATCCCCTTTATTTTTATTAGTCTTTTCTCATTTTGTGATGTGTTTCCTCAACCAGGATATTTCTACTAATGTTTCTACCGACAAAGACCTGAAGTCCTTAAAAAAAAAATTTAAAAACAACTCTATTTCAAACAAAACCAATGTCTTAAAAATGTGGATAAGCATATGAGCACTCTAGAAATACCAAATAAGCAGGCTATTCATCAAAGTTGTCTTTACCTAGTAATACCATAGATTCCTCAAAAATCCTTGTAAACTTATTCATTGTTGTATAAAATCTTACCTTCCTCCTCCAAATGTTCTAATTTCATATCTCTAAAAGTTAGCACCCATTTGTCATTAAAAATAAGATTTAAAAATTGAGACTTCACTGCTGCAACAACCTTTCATGCCAATTTTGTGTTAAACTGTACAGGATCTTTTCATAAGGGTGATTAGTAGAGATGAGCATATAATTGGTGCATGTATGTCTGAAACTCTATCCACTATATAAACACAAATAAAACCAGTTTTCAAGTTTTTGCTAAAAAGCTGAAGGACTTCGGCTTGTTTGAACTGAAGCCTCTCCTGTACAACATGAATAAGTAAATAAAATATTTCAGTACAAGGATGCTCCTTGGCCTTCTTAAAATCTGTGATACACAGATAAACAATAACCTTGTTAATTGCAAGGTCACAACTCAGAAAATGCCCACATGAGCAAACAGAAACAAAAACAATACCACAAACATTTTCAAGTAACTCAAACTTTACCACAAATGAGTCACAACTGAAGAATGCAACTGGGCACAGAAAAACACTGAGGAATAAAATCACCTCACAACCAGAGCTGGCAAACCCCATAAACATTAGCAAAATTGCTGAAAACCACAGTGAGCCTCTTGATCAAGTTTAACCTACTCCAAACCTGTTTCTCTGGACCAGAATTAAAGGCACTTTTCCTACTTCTACATCTCAATGGGTTTCATCATCCTTTTCTTACATTAAAGCATCTTAAGAATCTTGATGGAATAGAAAAATTACAACAGGAATGTTCTGTTTTCAATGAACTGAATTTATTATTCCTGATGCAGAGAAGGGACAGTTCAAACCTCAAGCTAGAACACAATACTTACTCTAACACTTCATAGTTGGACTTCTTTTCTAATGCATTGCCTCTCATCTCTCCGTAGGATCTCCTGAAGTCAGGAAAAATATTTGAAAGCAACAATTATTGGATAATTCAGCCTAAAACTACAATATCAACATAATCAAAACTTCCACTCAGCATCAGAAAACATTGGCAGAATGAATTCAAAGGTAAGTATCAAGTACATTATTATTCTACCTCAACAGATCAGATTTTTATTTTACAAATTAACTACATTTTCAGAACCACTGTAAACCACTGCTGCTATCAAAAGTGACCTAACCTGGCCTTCAGCAGCTCCTTTCAACCTCACACTGCACTTCCTCCTGAGAGCCCTCTGTGCATGGAACAGGGAGAACCAGGGGAAGCAGGGAATGATGGAAAGTGCTTCAATCCAGCCATGTTCACATTAACAAGTAAATGAATAAATAGGGAAGCTTTGCTAGGAGAGGGCTGAGATCATCATTGTCACGGAAAAAATGGACCAGAAATGCTCATTCTAAGAGTCTCACAAGTTCATCTATGAGAAATATCTCATCAAAATGCTCTGAAGAGCCACAGCTTGAGAAGCAGGGAAGGCAGGACCTGGCTGACAACATAATCACAGATTATTACATTCATCACATGTTTTGAAATAAAGCACAATGATTTTGTAAGTGCATAAGGAGTCTGCAGTTACACAAAGAATTTTTGTTTTTTCTGGGGCTATCAGCAAAACTTACAACAAAGGCATCAGGTTCTCCTGTGATACCTGGGAAATTTCATAAGCCTAAATTTTGTTTTAATTTGGAAAGTACTGTTCAAAGGACACTTTTATTCTCTCCTAACAAGTTTACATTTGTCATTAATTTCTTATCAATTTTACTTCTTCCCTAATCTCCCTGTGAGACATCAGCATAACTAAAGCAAATGTTTTAGGCTGGAAATTCTCCATAAATTAGCAAAACCCAACACATGCATTTCAAAGCTGGGAACTCTCTCAAGGATCTCCTAATCTGATATGTTTATCTTTATTTTCCAGCTGTCTATACAGTTGACAAGAACACCAAAAACACCCAAAAGGATCCTTAGGATTTAATAATTTCAAAACAGCACATTAAAAATTGAGTAAATACAGAGAGGAAAGGTAGCAACATTTATCTATAATTACATTCTTTAGCTGCAGGATTTATATATGCAGAATCACAAGACTATTTACTAAATAACACCACAGATGCATTTTTTTAAAACATACTTCAATGTACTCTACAGGCCTCTGAATTATTCAGATGAAAAATTCACCCAAAAGGCAGTATCAAGATGCAATTAATTAAAATTTTAAAATAATGTTAATTTAAAAATCACTAGAAATGAGTTACAATACAGTCTATTCAGTTTTTCTTCAAACTGCTTCGTAGCAAAAAAAAAGGTCTTATGATGTTTTATTCAATTCTACTGGTCAGAAATTGATGAACTTTAAGCAGTTTCAAAATTAATGTATATATTCTGTCAGAAAGATGTTGAATAATAAATTAAATTATCAGCTTACCGGATTTCAAGGCAACCTAGTTTCAAAGCAATTTCCTGGTCCACTTGATCTGCTATTTCTAACATATAGTCATTTTTCACCTACAGCAAAAGAAGCAGGTAGGCATCACAGAAAGATCAGTTCAGTGCCAACACAGACTAAAATACTCCCCAAACAACTTTCAAATGAATACATCTTAATTTTCTGGAATGACAATTCACAGTCCAGGAAGAGAATAAAGAATTGGTGTTCATATTCTCCACAAATGAGCTGCACTTTGGTAAGAAACACATTTCGACCACAATGAATTTGATTGAAAAATTTCTTATCTGTGTCAATATTGCCTATGTTTTATTAAATATAATAAAAATTCAGAGGGACTGAGCAGATGGTTACACCTGCATTCCAGCTAGGAGAAGGCAGGCTGTGTTCTCAAACCATCCTGGTCAACAGGATTTAATTGCCTAGGCAGATCTAACCATGCAAGTAAAACGGACAAAAGCCTAGAAATTACAGTGAAAATAAAAATAGAAGTAAACAGAGAAGACTGTACAAATTGTACTGCACAATGGCATAAAATAATGCTGAAGTAGCAAGAAGAATCAAGAGTGAAACTGGGTGGTGGCCATCTACAGTAGGAAACACTTCAAATCTTCATCACATGTCCTGGACTTATTTACCAGCATGGATGTGGGCAGAATTGTATTTTTTAGGTAATGCTTTGACCACACTAGAGTAAGGAATTTATATATTAACTAACAACAAGAAAAACCTCAGGCAGTAAGAGAGAACAGAACCAGCACCCAAGAACTTCACTCTGCAAATCTTGCACCAGTAACAAATTTCGACAGCTTTCCCTTAACAGCTCCTGTTATCCTCTATGAAAACATCAAATCGAGATCCTAAAGTTGCAGCAAGTCCTGAAATACCAGAAAAATCCACGTGACTGACTTGTGGATCAAAGAGGAGATGATGCACTATGAAAGCAACACACTTCACCAAGTGGGTTTGGTGAGTGATGACAAGTTGTAAGAACAACTAGTTCAAACTACTACTTCTATGAAATGTATAATTTAGGAGATAAGGAAGTACAGCAGTGGATCTAACAGCTGGAGGTGTTCTCCACTCAGCATTCTCCTCAGAACATGTGAGTATCCACCACAGCATTCCCTCAGCACCAGTGTGGCAGCTGCTCCTGCTGCAAACTACAGACAAATCCCTAAAAATGTCCTGGCTCTGAATTGCATGAAAAGTTTTAATTTGTTATTGAAAGACATGAAAGAAGAAATATGGTAAACTGTGCAAGAATGAGAAAATGAATTATTACAATATCTGAAACATGAGAAAAAAAGCTTCTTACATTTAAATTCATACAGGCACTCAATATGACAAAATAATGAGCTTTTAATTCTTCTCAATTCAATTCCTACAAATACTAATGAGACAGGAGAATAATTGCCCTTCAGCATCATGTAGTGTGCTATTTGTACACACATATGGAAATAATAATTCTGTATTCCCATAGTAATAGTATACACAATATGAATTAATAATTCTCATCTTCATTATGCTCACAATTTAAAATAATTGGATTTAGATGGGATATTAGGATGATTTCTCCACTGAAAGGGTGGTCAGGGATTGGAAACAGACTGTGCTGGAAAGTGGTGGAATCACCATCTCTGGAACCATTCAAAGTATGGCTGCAGCCCTTGGGGACATGGTTCAGCTGTGGATGTGGCAGTGCTGGGCTAGTGATTGATATTCCAAGTCTTTTACAACCTAAATGGTTCTATGATTCTATAAACAGCAAAAAGCAATAAATTACACCAGGGTCTCTATTCATGAGAAAGGACTTTGAACTGCTCCTGCACTAAAACTGTCAGACAGGACTCAGGGCAGGTAAATCAGGAATGGAGTTTCAGATCTGCCATAAGTGACTTCTGCAAACACACGTGGGTGGTGACCAACAGCACAGCCCTCCTCACCTCCAGGTCTACTTGGAAATACCTCAACATGAAAAAAAATAGTGTTGAACATGAGGTCAGATCATATATGGATACCCAAATTCCAGAAATTCTCATGTCCTTTTACTGGAATTTACCTTTATATACAGCCTAAACTACTTCACCTACCAAGTAAACCTGTTCACAAAATCCCTTGGCTGACCTGCCCTACATGCACCCAAATCAAATACCCATTGACTGATTGATTCTATTTCATTAATTTTTTTTTTTTGAAACTACAAATTCAAATTTTTGAACCATCTCAACAATTTTGTATCACCAGGAAATTTCAAAGCCATTATCCTCCTATTACTTGAGGTATTCAGACAACAAGAACTGGCTGTAGCAAAGTAGTTTTTCAGACCTGACACACAAAACCTCCACTCACAGGAATGATGCTAATTTAAGGCCCAGTGTATTAAGATAAAATGTAGATTAATTTATCTTCACAGCTCTTTGCCTTATGGATCTCAGTGCTTCAGTGCTTGATTTGTTAAACTAAACAGCTTAAGAGCATCTCCAGTTTCATGCAAACATGATTTAAAAATGCTGCTAGCCTCCTATTCCATAAATAAATAAGCAACATTACCCAAATATTTAAAGTTTGGGGTTTATCTCCTCTTTCCCTGCGGCTTGTGAGCTTTCACAAATTCCAGTCATGTTCCCAGTTTGACTCTGCAACTACAGACATCAGATATTGACTAAGAAAATGTAAAAGACCATCCCTCATTCCAACAAAATGGAAGGGAGAAAAGAAGTATTTTACATTATATACACCTACTTATATTAGTGTTTATACTTTATGAGTTATAAAAAGATTATAAGCTTCAGGAAACCTGTGGTGAGAATCCAGTGGTCTGGATTTAACAGTGTCCTCCTATGGATAGCCAAAGGTGCTTGGTTTTTTCCTTTTTTTATAAACCTGCCTGCGCACATTCTTTTAATTTCAGCAAGGAAAAAAAAAAAAGCAGATTCAATTTCTACTCCCAGAATACCAATGAGAACCTCTCTTATCACCTTTAATTTTGCTTGACTATTCTCTTTGAGATGGCATCAGATCAATGCATGAAGTAATGCCTGTGCAGAGATTAGATAGGAATTTCACATGAGGTTCAGCACAACCTCCTAAGGAAAAAGCCTGAGCAAATATTAAGTGGAAGAGACATAAGAGATAATTTAATGGTAATTAAATGCACTGTCACAAGGCAATTGAATAGTTTTCCAAGAAGCCTTTTGTGTTTGCTCAATTATAACTTTTATTATTATTATTATTATTGTTAATATAATTAAACGAGAGAAATGAGAATATTTGCTGGGTTAGACAAACAAAGCCCCCATCTTCAAGAGCACAAAGCCTATATACATACAAAGGCACAAAAATTGAACTCTTAGAAATCTAACAAAACCTATCAGGTTTTTTTCTGCTGACTACAAATTCAGAAGTATGTTAAGAGAGAGGATGAATCCTTCCCTGTGGGGTTTGGAGATACTGTTATCTGTGAGCTTGTCACACTCCCTGGCAGTGTGTGGAGACCTTTGGCTGCACTTCCTCTGGCTTGGAAACTCAGGCAACAGTGTGCAACACTTGGAGAAGCTGAAGAATACACCCATCTATACACACACAGGTATATAAACACACACATCCCTTTCAAGCAGATCAAGCACCACTGCCATAATCTCCTCTGCAATTTAATTGCTCAGAATGGGATCTCTGCAAAGGCTAAACCAGTAAAAAGCCCTGCAGGATGCTATTTAATACACCTTAATTTTACCTAGTTTGCAAGACAAAACTGATGAATAAAAACTTGTCACACAAATCTGGATTTGAAAAAGGCACCCCAAAAACCCAAGTGGCCAAACAAGAAATCAAAACAGCAACCCTTGATCTCTTTCTCAAGCTCAACAAAGCCTTTAAGGTGGTCCTGCTAAACCTGTGTGCCACTGCATCATTTATACCCCATACCAGAGACCAGATGCTCTGGCAATAATAAAATTACATGAAGTCTGTATTTATCTCCAATACTTTATGGTTACAATGTTACAGCAATAAAAATGCATAAAGATCAACAAGGCAAACACTTGATTGACACCGGGATTAAGAATTCAAGTGTCAACACTGCTAAAATCCTATATACTTTTTATTTGGTAACAATCCAGACCCAAAATATGATATCTGAAGTGAGTCACTTTGGTATATATTGCTTGTAACATATTTGCTTCCACTGACTTACTCATTTTGTATTCCCACATAATGTGCTTATCTCAACTCCCTGAGAAAAATATATTGGAGAACAGTTTAAAGGAGGATAAGAGACAGAAGTAATTTATTGCTGCAAACTGCTGTGCTGATTTCAAGAACCTTTTCCCTTGGATTTTTTCTTAGTATGTTTTAACAAGTTTAAGTCAGATTTACAGTCAAGCAGGTGCATGCTTTGGGGGGAAAGGATTAGTCTACTTAAGTTCCATTAAACATGGAATAATGAAAATAAAAACTGCTTCAGGCTTCCAGGCAAATACTACTGCAGTGCCACTGTTAGAGGAAGCAACTCTACTGAAATTTGCTCATTCACAGGGTGACAAATCAGAATTAAAGTGTGACCTGAACTTCACATTTGGAGTTGACTTCTTGGCCACAACAGCTACGAACAGGCTGATACAAAAAAGGGCTGCAGTGTGGGGAAAATAGGAATGCCAAGCATAAAGGCATCTCTCAGAGGTAGGAAAAAGAAGTGTTTCACATGTTCTGGTAAAATTAAAAATGAAACAAAATTGTCATTGCACCCACATACAGAATACCCATCACCCACCATCAGTGAATAAATGCTTAGAAAGGGCAGCAATATCCAAAGAAAAAAGGATTTTGAAATCCAACACAGTCCTACACCATATTTCCTGATTTATTACTGCCCTGATATTCAGCAACAATTAACTTTATTTAAAATACTTTTTATTCTTAACAATATTTTTTTTAATCACTCTTCTTTTTTTTTTTTAGCCAGAACAGAAATCTCTCTTCCGTCTCCAGTATTTTGGGCATTAAAAGTTCAAAGATATCCTAAATCACAACAAAAGAAAGGAGGTGAACACAATGTGAAGTAAAAGACTTTTCCCACATGGAAAATGGGCACATAAACAGAAGCCCAATTTTATTTATGATGTCAAGACTTATAAAATATTTGTTCTTTTACTTGAATGGGGAAATTACTGATGGTGTCACTTCTAACTTTTCAAAATTTACTAGAAAATAATGGGCAGTTTCCCAGCTACAGAAATGGACAGCCAATTCCAGATGGAACAATTTAAAACAAAAATTGAAAACAGAGGAAAGCCCATGTTTGTGAAGATGGAGAAATTAGAGAACAGCCCTATGCTATGATTTAAGGAGAAATCTATCACTGGCCTCGTATTTTCTATACCAGCTGCTACTTTCAAAAGCCATCTGCTTCATTTTCCTGCACACGAGTTTTTTATGCAGCTGCAGTATTTCAGAAGAAGGTTCACCCAGGCTGACAAGCAGTTCATAAAAACACCATGCTGGATTTAGATTTCTTTATTAAGAACAGTAAAATAATTCTGAACTTGGCAAATGCTTTCCAGTTTAGGGATTTTAAAAAAAACAACTATTAGATACTGTGTCTTAAAAAGATATTTTAGGTTTAAACTTGTTTATAACCTTATAAATTATTACATAAAATTATCAAACTTGACATTGAATTTTCAAGCATAAATACTGTGGAAATTCTTTAGCAACAGTACTATCAAATGGTGTCTCATAAAGGGCAAATACCAATAATTAGCCACTACTGGCTCTCCCAGCTTAATGTTACCAAGAAATTTCCCACAGGATAAACTCCAATTTTTCAGGAGGACAGTTTAAAAATAAGCAATCCATTTCTCTTGCTTTTCTTTCAATCTCTATGACCTACTTACACAACTTAGTCCTTTTTTATTTCTATTTTTTCCAAATTTGCACTGCTTTGAACACTGCATTTAAACAACCCTTCAGTGACTAAGTTCCCACTGAAGGGTTAAGACCATACCCAAAAAGAATCATCCCAACATATGAGATATTTAGATAAGCAACCAAACAAGGAAAATGTCTTCTGTACTCCATTCAGTACATAGCCCACAAATAGTAATTACAATCATTTAATGAACACGAAAACAAGATTTATATTACATTATTTTCTCCTTATCCATTTGTTCTACACATTTATTTTTAGCTGGTGCTTTTATATATTGGGAAATTATGTACTTCCACTTAGTTGGTGAAATTTATCTTAAAAAAATACAACCTGTCTCTTAATTGTCCTGAAATGAAATTATTTATTCTCAGTAATTTCTCTGGATTTATTTTTAACAGCTCAGGTGTGTTCTAGCACCTGCTTTTAAACATTCAAGTTTCTAACTCTGGAGGGTAATTTGGTGTTAGGTTTTGTACGTTATACTTCACCCTCAGCCACTACAGAGTTCAACCAGGATCTATCTTTGTTTTACACCAACAAACAACACTTCTAGTGACACCCATCCCACCAAAATCCACAGAAATTATTCCTGAAATTTACCAATTCCAGCTTCTGTAATGAAAGGCCAGAATATCTCAATATATCCATGGGAAAAGCTGATCTTCAGCAACCACTTTTGTGACCAGGACAAAAATCCAAGTATACAGCTCTTTGTTTTCCCCACAATTTCCCATTCAGAATGAAGGACATTGCTCTGCTCTGCACCTGCAGCAGGTACAACGCACAATTCCACCCCAGTCCATGACACAACTCTTCTGTGCATCCCACCAAAAAGAATTATCTCAGATAATCTCTGCTTTCAGCTGTATTGCTCCTTGAAATGTTAAACACACCACAGCATCACTGTAGGACAGACACATGATTGGGTTAATGTGGAACAGCCACCCAGTACAAATTCTGATATCTGTAAGGACCAAACTGCTCCTCCATCCTTGTTTTCCAACAGCAGGTTTATGTAGGACACCAAATTTTCATCACTACAAAATCAGCTTGGAAGAACAGGGCCCCAACCCTCACTACTACAGCCTCAGAAATCTGATGCAGCATTTACCCTGAAAGATTTGTGCCTCATCTGCTCTGAATGAAGCCCCATATGCACAAAAGGCCAATGTCTGCTTCTAAGGTCATCAGTATTTTTAGGAGCCACCTTAATGATCATAATGGTAGTTTTTAAAATACACACAGGAGGAAAACACATATGTGTTCCCACCCCTATTTACCCATCTGATAGTATTAAATTTGCTATAGGAGATAAGTCAATATTAGGGAAAATTAGGGCTTTGGCCTCATCTAGGGGAGTTAAAAGCCCAGATCCAGTATCAGGATAACATTCATCTGCCATCTGCCCTCAGCTGCTCCTCCTCTCTGTGTCCCAAGGTCACAGTCTCTATATTATCCAGGGGTGATCTTTGACATCTCTAACTAATTTTGGAAGCTCTTCTGTTAATAATAAGGGCATTAGAGATGGGCTGGGGGGAAACCAACTTCTGACAAGGCATTGTTAGGGGCAGAGCAGCTAAAAAAGATACCGTCTGTCCGAGCGGGCTGAGCTCCAGATGTCACTGCAAGAGACGCTGCTGCCTCGCAGCCCTTCCACAAAGTAGGACTGGACTCCTGGGAGCTGTACAGAACCCAACCTCCTGAACAAGCCTTGCTCCCAGCTCATTTTATACTTCTCCTTTCCAACACACAATTTTGAGCTTCCAGATCAAGAGAGTCCTAGCATCAACGTAAATCAACTTTTCTGTGGTTTCTTTTTGTTATTATACGTAACTTAATCTGCTAATTGCTGTAACATTTTGTTCCAGACTACTGAAGTGATATTTCCACACATCAATCCATGGAAACCTGGCTCTAGCATTTTAAATTTACCAGGCTGAATTATGAGCTATTTGAGAAAAGCCCACAAGGATGATTCTCACTGCTCTGGCTGACAGGTGGAAATTTTAAATCAAAGCAATCCTTTCCTTTTGGCCTGAGCTTGGCTGACCACTTAGGAGGTGTTAAGGAATACAAGGAAGTTTCACATTGCTACCACACAGCACTAAGGGAAGCAGACATTGGGCACACAACATTTATAGCCAAAGCAGCTCCACAACTATACAAAGAGCAGAGCCTAAAACAAGAAAGCCAGCACAGTTCTGAGGGTGTCAATCAACTTTTACAGCAGAAAATAAGTACTTTATGGGATATTGGGAATTCCAGCAACTTCAGAAACCTACCCCTGTCAAGGAAATCTCACTTTTAATTGTTTTTTCAAGCTGTAAAGAGCAGACAGGAGAGGTTCAGATTCATTTATGTTTTTATCAAAAATTATATTTTTAGTATCTTTTTAATCAGCTGCAGTTCTTATATTGCCACCTTCCTGTAGGGAACAGTTTATGTCTCAGCCTTTAGCTCTTCATGAAAGATCTGTTGGGTTTTGGGTGGGTTTTTTTCATCTTGTTGAGGGTTTTTTGTTTTAAATAGGCAGTCAACATCAGGAACAACACCAGCTTTTCTCCCAATGTCCTTCATTTCCTTCAAAGCTTTTCCTGTCAAAGTCATTTGCTTTAGGTCTCCTATTTTATTAGGGTGTAAGAGATGTTGTTATTTAATTAGGTTAAAGAGTCTAATTCCCAGACTGCATTTCAAATTACATCTCATGCACCTAAGCCTTATAAAACTTTAATCATTAAGTTATTACAGTAATTGCCTGGACTTAAAATTTCCTACATGTCAGGGATGGAGTTATAAAAATAATTTAATTTGCATGATGTATTTATCTGCCACAATATAAAGAGATATTTCATTTAATGAAATACCTTGTGAGTGTGAACATAATCTTTACAGACACTACAGAGACAGAGAAAAGAAGTGTCAATTGTCCACAAAAAACTTTTTCTCCACTTTTTCAGACGATGTTTTCCCCTTACTTCTTTAATAAGAAAAAGTACCATTTTTTTTTCTCTTTTCTTTTTAAAAAGAGTTTTCTTATGAAAATGAACCTGCAGTATACTTGTCTGGTGAGACACAGAGCCCTTGTGGCACAGAATTCAGCTCAGTTTTTTCAGGGCATCACTGATCTGCCCTAACTTTGAGATCATCCCCTGCTTGCAATTTCTTCTTACACAAACTTTGGGTAATTTTAAAAAGCAAATTCAAAACACAGTTCAGTCCTGTGGTCTCCTTTATTATATATATTAACATCTCCAGGGTAGCTCCACACTGCAGGCTAAACAAGGCAGCAGAGAAAAATTCAACACTGATAAAAACAACATTTCTTGTTCACTGAGATCTAAAAAAAAACAAAACACAACAACCCAGAAAGTTACTTTAAAAGTCTTCTGTTTGAAGCACAAGGACAGCAACAATGGAACAGCTGATGCCCAAGAGCTGCCCCCACCCCCCATACAGATGCTTACTCTCTTTTCATCAAGGGATAAACCATCTCCAATTACTGCAGGCTAACATGTTATTCAAGGATAAATGTGTGCAGGCTCTTGTCCCACAATAAAAGGAAGGCAATTCAAGCAGCTTACGTCTGATTCTCATTACATGAATGTTTTTAAAAGCTGTATTCTATCTTGATTTGAGAGATGGCTTTCGTTCCTCACTCGGCCACCAAGGCAAAATAGAGAAGCCTGTCCCCTTTATTTTCACTTCCCAACAGCCATGTCACTGAACACAGGGAAAGGAAGGCACTCACTAGGAATTTCACCAACACTTATTTAAAGCAACTGAAAATACTCCCAAAAAGGACAGGAAATTGGTGAAATCTTATCTCATTAATAAAAACTTGAGATTTTAAATTCTCCTTTTGTACCTTTATGTTTGTTTCCTCTGAAAAATGTTAAAAAATCATACAAAAACCTAGATATCTTCATTAGATATTTACAAAACAGTCAACAGAAAACACACACACACACACAAAGGATGCCACTTCTTGATAAATCTTAACTTACAGTATTTTTATTCACTGTACTTCACATTTAAGGTTTTGTGGATGGGATTAGAGCTCACTTTGGTTCAGATTTGGGTATTCAATACCACAGGACACAACTGAAGGCTGGCACATAAAATCTGTGCAGTGAGCATCTGCCAACTGTGGAGACAACCATAAATCTGGCTTTTCCTGAGTTTTGAATACTTCAGCCTCACAATTCCAACAGCACTGGGTGGGATCCAATTTGCCTAATTTGGCTGAAACTATAAGCAGTTGGGCCCAAGGGAGTAATGCAGTCCATGCAGAATCACCACCTAAATGCTCCACAGATTGAAAAAATAGACAACACCCCTGAAGTCCTGTCACCCACTACTTCTGACACCTGCCAAAGAGAGCAGCAGCAAAACAAAAAGGCACAGTTCCAGCATTAGTTTGTTGATCAGAGCTCTCAAATGGGATGTGAAATGACATGACTGGAACACACAGCTCCTCCAGTGAAGGGGAATGACCTAAAGATCAGCCTCACCCCATCTCTGGCCTCAAAGCTGAGGCACAGCCTGAGCACAAGAGGCACCGCATGGCATCGTTAGTGGGACTGATTCTGATGTTATTAACGAGTTGTGTGGTTTCCCCCTGCTCCCACACACTAATTTTAATCCCTTGCTGTACAGATTGCAGAATGAAAGGTCTCATTAAGTGCCCTGCTTTACACTTCCAATTAAGAGCAGCTCACGCCCACCGCAGATGGCAGAACGAGCGCCACGACCGCAGCACGTCAAGCCACAAACCCTTCTGGGCACGGGTTCTTGATTTGTTCAAGACTCTTGAAGATGAAGGATATTTGAAACCAAAGAAAGGTCACAGCATCCTTAAAACAGTCAAAAATCAAGGAGAAAATAGTGATTTCACATATCAAGCCCAAGCTGAGAAGGCTGAAACGCAGCGATTTGCACAGGGCAGTGCACTCGCTGCAGTGAATGGGAGTAGTCATGCATGTGAAGGCACAAACGTGTGCCAGCTTTGGGTTTAACAGCCTGGTAATTGTGCTTTGGGTGAGCTGGATGAATAAACTCTGTCTGTTGACAGTGATTAAAGTAACATTTTGTTATCTTTACAAAATGCTCTGTACTTTTCCAGAAGATGAAGATCACTTGAGGATTTAAACTTTCTTTTTCAACAATATTGTGGCTTGCAACTCAGATTGAAGAAAATCATTAAAATAACAAAATCCATGGATGACAGAGGTAACCATGTTTCTTCTCCTTCTCCATGAACTTCTTAATTTGTTGCTATACATTTTTAGTAAGACAAACAAATGTTTGGATATTATCAAGCTAGCAAAAAGGTTCCCAGTCTCATCCTGACAAGAAAATCACAGGCATCTGGTCCTCACAAAAATCTGGTTTTACTCATTTGTAACACATAAGACAGCAATGTCTTTGAGTTTTACATTGAGAAAAGCCAATTTGACAACAGAGGCATTGCTTCTGTCAGATTTTTAAGATTTTTTAACTGTGTTCTCCGCTCCTTATCTTTGACAGTTGCTTCTGTGCAGAAAGCTCAGGATATCCATGCATGCACGTATGAATTCTGTACATTCTGTTGTTCTTGCCTACACACAACATGATGCATCTGACTGAGAGCAGTGGTTAGCAAAAGAAGATGTTAAAATGTTGCAGGAATGACACTGAGATAGGAACAGAATGTGAAAAATCATCTTTCCATGGGTTTTTTATCCCCCCCTCTGCTGGAGGCCTGGTTTATGATGCAGTGTTACTGCTTAAATTCTTCTCTTGCCTTCTTTTCATACGTCACTGCTGCTGCCTTAACACTTTACCACATAAAAGTTATTGTCCTAGTTTATCCAAGAGGACAAGTGAAATTTATAGAGCAAAGCAGAATTATGGATAGAGAATGACAGCTCTGGAAAGTTCTGCACCTGATTTCCATGACAACGGAGACCCAAATACCTTACAGCACCCCAAAACAAAGAGCAGTGACTTTTAAAGAACTGGATTCAGAAATACCTCACTACAAGGTGAAAAAGATAGGGAAAGAGAAAATAAATGGGACGGTGTGCAGAGCAAGGAGACAAGAACCTCTGATTTTCATTTTATAACAGCCCTGGGATTCAGGGCAGTGGCAGATACAGGCAGCTCTCAGCTTTGCCTATCAGTCCCAATGACCTTCCCAAACCCTCTATTCTGAGCCATTTGTACCCACTTGTAATGATTTCTCCAAATTTAGTAAGAAGTTAACAAATATTCCTCTGGCATTTCAAACTCCCTGCTTTAAAGAAACAGTTCCCTGAGGCAGAAACAAGAGGACACTGCAGGCTTGCCAGGTGTTGAACAGGAAAGTGATGAAGTTCAGGAAATTATTTTGGAGTTCATCATCCACTTTTGCATCATGGGAAACCCAAATCTCCTGTGTTTAAAGCCAGTATGAAGGAAGTTCCTTGCTGCCAAAGGAAAAAGGAACATGATTTTGCTGTACAAGAACCCCTGGCAGCACTACACTAAAAACTCATCAAAATTCAGACATTTTAGGCTGAATCCAGCATATCACACAAATCAATTAAACTAGAATGTGAAGTCAAAGAAGCCCTGCAGGAGAAGTGTCTTTTCAGTAGTCAATTTCATCATAGATCAATACAAAAATTGCATCACACAGTAAAAAAAAAATTAAAAGTAATTTACCTAAGACAAGAATGTGTGTGCACAACTGTGCTTGCTGGAGTTAGGGGACAGGGTAACCATTTTAGCCCTGACTCCAATAAAAAATACCACCAGGAGGTTTTATTGTGAGCTTGTCAGTGTAAAAGCAGATTAAAATCATTTACCTGAACAAAATTAGAATTTAGTGTTTAATTTATAAAAACTTTGACCATTACACAGTTTTAGTAATCCAGAAGAGATTTTAAAGCCAAGAAAATAACTTAAGAATGTGAGTGGAAAAGGCATTTGATAGTTTGTAGTGAAACTGTCACTTACTTACACTTGCAAAAATAAAGAAATTCATCAGTTTAATCAAGTGTGAATTAACTGTAAGAAGCCAGTGGAATAGCAGTCAATTTTATCTGAATTAGGACAGTTATTACCTTCAGAATCACCTTGGTTTTGGAACATATTCCTCACCACTTCTCAAGGAGAAAGATGCCAAGCGCTTTGTGTCCTTTCTGCTTTATGTATGCAACCTTAAGTTTCTTCAATTTTTCTGTTTCTGCTGTAATATGCTACCCACATAAACAAACCTAGAGTGTTCTAAATTCAGCAAAAGACAAAGCAGAAGAACAGAACATACCTGCTGATAGAAAAAATGTAGAGTTGGTTTGTCCTCAGTGAACTGGTTTAGAAATCCTTTTGGCAAATACCGAATTCTCAATTCATATCTGAAAAGCAAGAAAAAGAGACTGTTGAGCAGAAGTAAAATTAAGATTTCCTCACAACATTCTTAAAAATACGAATAAACTCAAAATAAACTTGGAAAACTAATGGAAAGCTTCCTTTTTGATTATTCAAGAGAACTAAACTGGAATTTATTTGTAACAGACATTTCACAGAGATGTTTACAAAGGACCTTTGTAACAGAAGCAAACTTAGAGCCCTGCTGCCTTCTCAGAGCTTCAGAGAGGACCGAAGCATCAAGACTTGGAGCAGATAAGCTCCAGATCCATGGGAAGGGAGGCCCCAGTTAGGTGACAACAGATGAGCTGCCAGAAGCACTGACATGACCCCTGGCAACAGCTTTTATCTCTGCTTCTCACAAGCAGGGACTTAAAACGCTGATCCTGCTGCTCCAGGAGTGACAAACAGTGTCACTCACCAGGGAGCCACATCCTACAGGAGAACAGGAACAGGACTCTGCTCCTTCTCTGATCTATGCTCCAATACTCACCTCTGGATTTTCCAAAGGTTTTGAAGGGATTTCTCTGTAAAAAGGTTTTCTGCTCCCTTGCTCATCATCAAGACACATGCAAAAGCCAAACAGTTTTGAACCTGACAGTCATATATTTAAGGTAATTGTACACCAGAAGTGAGGCAAATTCAGAATGAGCCTTGGCCCACGACCTACACCAAATCTGTATCACTTCTCAAACCTTAACTTCTCCTTTCAGCCCCTAAATTTGGTAATATTTCTTGTCATAAACTTCTGCTTTCAATCCCTAAATTTAGTATTATTGCTTGTCCTGGGGTAACAGCCTAGGGTGTTTGACACAGACTGTTTGCTTCCTCCTCTGACACATTCCTTCAATGAAAGTCTGATAATGAATGTCTCCATCCCTTGGGCTGTGCCTACACAGCATATCCTAACACACACTTAACAGTACTTCCCAAAGTAAGTATATTTAACAATCTGCTCATGATAAGAGCAAATATTACAACATTTCAATCTGCTGGTTTCAGCAGGACAAGAACTTCTTTTCAGCAAGTGATTTGGCTGCCTGTAATAAAGATTTACATGGGGATTTGGTAAAAATTTACTAGGGGTAAGAGCTGCCTAGGTTTTCACTGCAAGCAGAACTTGCAATATCCTTATTTACATTGAAAATACACCATCCTGTTAGAAACCATTAAAATAAGGAAAAAATTTAGAAATTGTAAATACACACACTGTATACAAATACTAGAATGATGTCTTCTTGTGGTATGGCAATATATTTCATAATTCCTGTGCACAGAAAGCATGTTGTTAAATTAAAGAGTGAAATGCAGGAGAGGCTGAGAACACCTGACAGAGAGTAGATTTACAGTGGATATAAGGGAGAAATGTTTTACTCTGAGTGTGGTGAGGCCCTGGCACAGAGAAGCTGTGGCTGTCCCATCCCTGGAGGTGTTCAAGGCCAGGTTGGATGGGGCCTGGAGCAACCTGGGATAGTGGAAGGTGTCCCTGTCCGTGGCAGGGGGTTGGACTTGGTGACCCTTAAATGTCCTTCTCAAACCAAACCATTCTGTGACACAAGGACACAGATACAGATAAACAAAAAAAGACTCAAAGTCAAGACTTAAGACAAACTCTCACAGATTACTCTCATATGTAAGGGAACACAGAATCACCTTCTATTGCTGATCAGCCTTTACATTTCATGATCCCCAGCAGATAACCAGTTATTCACTAAAATTTAGGTATCAGCCAAATTGTACCTGCCAGTATTTATGTGTCAGGGAGAGAAGGCAGCATGAGCACACTGTCCAGGAAAGCAGAGCCTCTCCTGTTTTTTATTCTGCCATATCCACTAAAATCTACTGCTGAACACAACTGCAGAGATTGACATGGAATAAAACAAGTCTGTGTAAATGACTTCCTTCCTTTTTGGGGGCTCTATAATCCAGTGCATTTTAGAATGACAGAATCGTTAAGGTTGGAAAAAATCTTTAAGATCTTCAAGTCCAACCATCAACCCACCACCACCACCATGTTCACCACTAAACAGTGTCCTCAAGTCCCAAATCCTCACTTTCTTTGGAGCACTTTCAAGGATGGTTACTCCATAGCTTCCTTGGGCAGTCTGTTCCAGTGCTTGACAATCTTTTCCATTAAGAAATTTTTCCTAATATCCAACTTAAATCTCTTCTGGAGCTCAAATGTGGTGAGAAGCAGCTGAGGAAGCAAAGGAGGCTCAGGGGAGACCTCATCACTCTCTACAACTCCCTGTCAGGAGAATGTATCCAGGCAAGGATCAGGTTCTTCTTCTAAATAACAAGTGATAGGATGAGAGGAAACCATCTCAAGTTGCACCAGGAAAGGTTTAGCCTGAATTATAGATCAGAAAATTGGATATTCAATATCAGAACAAATTTCTTCATGGGCTGTCAGAGATTGGAAGAGGCTGCTCAGGAAAGTGGTGGCATCACATCCCTGGAGGGATTTAAAGGACATGTATATGTGGCATTTCAGGACATGGTTTAGTAGTGGCCTTGGCAGAGTTGGGTTAATTCTAGGGCTTAATGACCTTAGAGGTCTCTTCCAGCCCAATTGATTCTGTGATTCTAGGATGCAGAATGCCATTAATCTCTGGGATTAAAAAAAAGCCAAAAAACAAACCAACAAACAATGAAGAATCAATATCTCTCCTTTACAGCTTTACAGGGACATGTCTCCTTAACTGATCAGCCATGAAAGTGCTGCTTTTTGCAACAGGATCTCATGAGAAAATCAGGTAAGGCAAAGCAGCTCAGCTGGGACAGTCACCGTGAGTGACCTTCATTACCTATTTATAACCTAATCTCTGCCTGTGGGAATGAAGGAGCTGACTTCCAAAGGCCAATGCAAGGATTTTCAATAACCTCTACATTTACTGGCTTTGAAATGCAGCCTAACTAACAAGGATGACATGTCCCTTTTTCACAAACCAGGTGTGCTTTCAGAGCAAGCATCTTAGCTGATGATCAGTCCCCTTATGTTTGATAAGGGGTTTATTATTCCTGGAAGATCATCACACTGCTTGCTTCTCTGCCCCTCTGCTGGGGCTCAGAAGCACTGACACACCTCACAAAGGTGGGCATCCATAGAGCTCAAAAGTTGTACAGTGAAGTAACCCATCCAAGCAGAGTGAACACCACTGAGCAGTTCTGGGAGCTTCCCTGTCAGTAACAAGCATTAACAGCAGCTGGTGGAACAAAAAGAGAAAGGATGATCCAACTCTTAATAACTTCTGCCACTGAAAGAAATATCTTGCCAATCCCAATCTTGCCTCCAGCAGGTTCTGATTCAGTTCACATCAACAGAAAAGTGACCAGAACAGAGAAGATGAGAACCAAAAGGGCAGATAAAGGGGAAGTCTTGTATGAGTTTAATGAACTGAATCAGCTCACTGCAGGCTTATAGAAGTATTAAGGCTCACAGAAGGAAAAGGACTGGATAACTGGAAGCCAGAGAAGAAAGAAGATAGAGTGCAGCAAGTAGAGGGACAGATCTGTTATATCAACTTGGTCAACTCATTAAACCATCCCACAGGTGATCTGGCCTTATATCTTTTGTATCACAGCTACCAAAACTCACAGTCAGGACTGCTGAGCACTGGGGTGTGTCCTACCTGTCAGAGCCACAGCATGGATGTCACCTGGTTACAGGCACCTGCTTTGCAAACCCCAGCTAGAGAGCTAGAAGGTGTCTGCCCTGTGGAGAACAGGGTGTTCCAACACACACAACTTGTTACATGAACCCCTTGATGTTTCTTTTGGGACACAAAACACCCCAGTGAAAGGAACAGGGCTCAGGCACAGAGCAGTTTTGTCAGAGACATGAAGGGCAGCAGCTGTGCCTGCTGTTCAAGGCTCAGTATTACACAAAATGATGAGGGTTGGTGTTATCTGTGACTTAAGTGCCCCACATCCTGCTAGCCCTGGCTCACCCAGCTGGGTGATGGATTTTATAACTTTTGTGTGCAACCTACAATTCATGTAACTTCTAGCACCTGGATTAGTCCAGAAGAATTCCAAGATGTAATTTCTGAACACTGTGAATACACAACCCTCTAATTTGGATGATAAAAATAAAATAACCATACGAGATATTTAGTGGTTTACTAACACTATAGGAAGCATTTAATTTAAGAACCACTCCAAGACTACTTCCCCTTTAGTAATCTAAATATTTCTACAAGTACTGTCATATGATCTTAGACACTTTGTGTTCTGGCATTACAAATATGACAGCAGCATTTTGATTATGCACAGCAAATCTCTCTAGGTTTAAAAGGTATGTCAGGCTGCATGTATTTGATAACACATTAAATGACACTTGGAAAGGTATTGAATAATTTACACCTTATCATAGTTCTTTCATGAGCATTTTACACAATTCCTTTCCACAAGCTTCAAAACAATATCTAACTTTGTTTTTAAAACCAATTAAATATGTTCTGCAATGTGTACCATGCAAGTTGTACTGCCTTATAAAATTGGAATTGACACTGGTACACTAAGTAACAAATTCCCTCAGCATAAATTATTCACATCTGATCCCCCACTTGATAACACCACTAATCACAGAAAGGATTCAGGAATCTCCTCCTCTTTCCTAAGGTGTGATTTCACAATATTATCAATGAAAAACTTCTTGTGAGGGAAAATACCTGTGTAGATCACAGAAACAATAAAATATAACATGCACAGAAGAGAATACGCAACATTCCTGAAACACAGGTCTTAAATACTCCTAATTATTTGAATTTGTGGGCTTTGTTAAAATGGGACCCTAAAGAGAACTGACAAACTGAAAATTGCCAGCTGTGACATCTGCTAGAACACAGTAACTCCACTAGTGAGAAATTACGTATAGACTGTTTACAGTAATTTTGCAGAAGGTGGGTGCAGCCTTTAAAACAACCAGCAACTTCAGCACAATTGTGGTTATGAACATGAACCACAGAAATAGATGCACAATGCCCCTGCAGTGAACAAGTAGCCACAGCAATCTATTCTTTGGTTTAATCTCTATTTGGTTTTTTGGTATTTTACAACTCTGAGCTCCCTATTTTCTCCAGTAGACTTCTGTGTCTTTCTGCAAATAAATTTTAGTTTCCTCTTGTCTTTCTACCAGTAAAGTAGAGAGCTCCCTTCCTTCCTCTCCTGAGTAGGCATCACCAGCTTACCCTCCTAAAAAGCTGAAGAAACTTAGGTCATGCCACTTCTTTTAATCAACTAACCAGCATCATGAAAACCCTCAGCATCATGAAAAACCTCAGCAAATGTGCCCAGGCTATGAAAAAAACCCAAAATTCTGCATTTATCTTTCTACTGTTCATTGCTCCTGGTGTAACTTGAGAAGATCACAGTCAGAAGGAAGGCAGATGTCACTTATTGCTCTGGGTCTCAATATAAGTAAGTTTAACAACTGAGAAGTTTTTCAAAAGCAGAGGGATAAAACGATTTTTGACTGCATTTCACTCTTTTCAAATCGCATTTCTCCTGCTCAGTCTATAAATAAGTACAAGCAGTATTTAACAATATCCTTTTGGCTGTATTTAAATAACAAGATTTATCCTTTTAATATTGCAGCCATGTGCTTATACACAACCAGGAACAGCATTCCTGTCCTAAAACTTCTCAGTATGACAAAACTTGCAGATTTCAGCACAAATGACTAGGAGATTTCTGTTCCTATTTTATGCTTCCTCTAAATCCCAGGTTTCTCTTCAGTTTGCAGGAAACCCCTAACAACAACAAAAATCCCTTAAAGCAAACAAAATATTGCTCAGACCTTTTAGTGAGAAGTTTGGTGGGTTTATTTCCCCCCCATTCCACCAGCTCTATCACACTACTAAGAAGATCTTTCTTAGTAAACTAAATTACAGAGTACTTTTTTACAACAAGGCAGGAAGACTTATATGACTGACATTGAACAGACTTATATTCTTACTTCCATTCTTCTGGAGGGTGGGCTAGTTCAAATTTCTCTCTCACATTGGACACCCCCATGTCCAGGTGTAGCCAGTGAACTTCCTCAGACTGCAGGTGACTGAGCCGTAACCCATAGCAAGCCACATTTTTCACTTTGTGACAGTCCACAATCTTCTGGATTATGCCCTGAAACAGAGAAATACACACTCCTTACAAGCTGTAAAACACAGTAAATACATGTATTTTTTAATTTTAAATATTACCATGTAATACCCTACATAAAATATTAAGCAGCACATAGGTAGCAACTTTATTAAAAATAATCAACGTATTTTATTGTAAGCTCTTTCACACAACCAGTTACAATTGCTGAAGTTTTACCAGCACAATTTCAGAAAACAATGTTCCATGCATTTTATCAGATTTAGTCCAGTATTTCCTCTATGTAAAACAGAGTAACATAAAAGCCAAAATTTCAAAAGCAGGTTTGTGGATGTAAGCAAGATGTGTTAGTTCAAAAAAACCACCAGCAGTCTTTAAAAGTCACCCTCCATCAAGAACCAGAAAATTATCTTGGACTTTCATCCTCTTCAGTGCCCCAACAGCCAGGATTTCACAGGTCACACCACAGCCCCTTGGTTTCCTTCCCCCTCCTCCCCCAACTCATTTGAGATTCAGCAGAGATCCCTTATAAAACCAGGCAAGAGACAATTATTTGGGAACATTCTCAAACACAACAAATGTTGTTCGCCCTGAGGTAAATTTCAGAGTTTGAAGATCTCTTGCCCAAGAAAGGAACCTTTTTCATAAACCCGTAACAGATTGCTGTGTCAGACATCAGAAAGGTCTGACACACAGTAACTAAAAATCAAATGTGTCAGTGGAGCAGGGATGAGCAAATTTCAGGTGCAGCATGCCAGGCTGTCCTGCTCTCATCCTGATTAAGGAGCCAGCAGGAGCTCCCTGCCTCCTCAAAACCCTGTCCAAGGGAAGCCATGTCTCTCTGCAAGGCAGCAGATCCCTGCTGCAGGAGCTCAGAGGAGCCGTGGCTATGGTTGCTCCCAGACTCTTCTCCCAGGCATTCACAGGCCATTGCTTCTGGCATGGAATGGTCTGAAAAGTTCCTACTGAAAACACTCATACAGGTACACACACACACACAGAGATGCACAAGGGATTCTTGCTCAGGATTCCAACAAAACATCAGCACACAACCAGTGGAAGTTCTACAGGAGCCAGAGGTGACCTTCTGAAGTGAGTTAGGTGAGAGGGTTTTCTATAGGATAACACTGTAGAGACAAGGAGGCTCAGAGGGGCATTAATGCTCTCCGCAAGTCCCTGACAGGAAGGTGAAGCCAGGAGGGAGTCAGATTCTTCTCCCAGGGAACAAGGGAAAGGAAAGGAGGAAATGACCTCAAGCTGTGCCAAGGGAGATTTAGATTGGGTATTAGGAAGAATTTCAAAACTGAAAGGGTAAAAGCCTTGGAACTGGCTGGCCTGGGGAAGTGGTGGAGTCCTCATGCCTTGAAGTGTTCACAAGCCATGTGGATGTGGCACTTGAGGACATTGTTTAGTGGTGAAATTGGTCGTGGTGCTAGGCTCATAGATGGATCTGATGACCTAAGCAGTCTTTCCCAACCTAAATAACTCTGTGATTACTTCCCAAAATTTACTGTTTTATACCCCAAAGAAATTGTTTAACAACCCTGATTCTGCAAATTAAGCAAGCAGAAAACTAACTGCAAAAAGAGAATTAAGAAAGCACTAAATCTAAATAGAGGGGGAAGATGACACATGTAGGAGTGGAATCATGCTGTTGGTGAGGTGATATCAAGCTGTTAAATCAGCTCACACATCTCCTCAAACTGCAACCTTTAAATAATCTCTCACAAGCAACACAGTGCACAGAGAAATGTAAAACAAAATTCTTTCAAGACTATAGGAAGGAAAGACAAGCCATGTTTAGTAAATTCATGGAGACTGAGTTAGAAAAGGTTCCATCAAGCCCAACAGGACCCTGTGTCTGAGAGCAGCAATGTGAGCACCCTCAGAAGCATCTTTTTGGTTCAGAGCCTGCATTGCCCCAAATTTCCCTTGTCTCCCATGCCCTGGGAGTGCGAAGTAGATGGCGAGCCCAGACCTGAAGGAAGATGGACAGCAGCAAAGCAAGCAGGAGGCTTGCAGAGGCTGGTATTGTGTGGGAGGCAAACTTCCCACTGCTGTGGGTAAATCCAAGCTTTCAAGCAGCTGGCAGCACCACAGACTCACCAGCCACAGCCTGTCCCGACAGCCAGAAGGTGCCCGAGCTGCCGGGACAAAGGTCTGATGCAAACGAGCAGCTCCCTGCAGGCACCTCGGTAAAACGACTCAAGGAGGAACCAGAGAGGGCACAGATGGGTGCCAGGGGATGAGGCAACACCAGGCAAGCACACAGGAACACTTCCCCCAAGTGCTCTCCTAACCTCAGACTATTTTTATCCCAGTGGATTTCCCAAGCCAAGCATTGTTTCTGTCATTCATCAGCCTTCAGTGAAACTCTTCCAATTACTCATCCTGTCTCCTCTTAAAGCAATTCACTTTTTGCAACCTTCCCCAGCAATTCCAAAGGTCTATTATCAGGTCAGTGAACAGGTTTTAAATCTGCATTTAATGTAAATTGGTTAAGTTTGTTTCTTGCCTGCATTTGAGGCTCTTTGTATCACAAACTACAAAGGAGAAGGGTTGTCTGTATCCCTGGAAACACTCACCACCACCAAGTACTCTCAGAAGAGACAGAGGCATATTTAACCTCTTCTTCACCCTAAGGACAAGCTCTGCTTAGTTAGTAAAGCCTAACATTTTGGCAGGCAAGCTCTCATCCAAAGGGAATGGTGCCAGCTTTTCTCTATGCAAACAGAAGAGATTCATTCATTTTCATCCCTTCCTGCACCCTGCACAGAGCATGTAGCATACAGCATTATGTTCCTGAAATCCATCCCTCCCCCATCCCTGACACTGTCAGTTGATAATGAAAATGGAGGTACATGTTCTTAGATGATAGTTACCCCTGCTGTGATAAGAAATGGCTTTGGAGAGGAAAAAATTATGGTAAAATTATCTATGACCATGAACTACTGAGACAACTGATGCGTAAGGCTCAGCTGAAACCATTAGTGCTTACTCAGGAAAGAATCAAGATGGACATCTCAGACCCTCTGTAATCTTCAGGCTGGGATTTCAAAAGGACTGGAGAATTTAGATTCCTAATTCCCACCAAAAATGAGCAAGATTTTAAGCCTCTGTCTTTTTTGTATTATCAATCAAGTCTAAACCCATCACGGAATCAAAAATAAAAATAGACATATTTTCTGATTTGTGTAAGAAAGCTGAGGTATGTGGTGTGGTAGTTGTTGTCAGCCCAAGAAAATAATTAGCAACAATTAGTACATGCTGCAATTCAAGAAAAAGCACAAACACTAAATAGACAGCAGAATGGGTGCATAGGAGGTCAAGCGCAAGTGTTGGAAAACATATTCTAAGAAACCATGTATTGTCAGGAAAGAAGAAGTGGTGCTTTTTAAGACACAAACACATGAAGTGGTTCTCTTTGCTGTTGTTTAGGAAAGCTGCAGAGCTCATCCCAGGTGCTATCACATCACAGTCAGAACCAAAAACTGGAGAAATAAGGAAACATGGTGATTAAGACACTCGAAACGGCTGGTTTGCAGTCTCTAGTAAAACATCTATCTATTTGCTTATATATTTTATTAATAAACCAGAGGATGTGAATTTTAAAACATTTAGAGCCACACATCCCATCAGGAGAGCCCAGCACAGAACAGGGAGGTTCATCCAGCCCCAGGGACTTGCCCAGCTCTGGCTGCTCTTTCCAAACATTCCAAGATCGTTGTTCCAAACATCCCAAGGCTTGCACTGGCACTGCAGCCAGCATCAGGTCAGTGCATTTAACTCCCATCAGTAGTAAATAACATGTTGAGTCTCCTCAGGTCCTGGGCAACCTCCACAGACCCAGTGGAGACACCTGGAGTGTCCAACAAAGCCACTGCCATCACTCCAGGATGGGTGACAGCCTCTGTGCCCTCCACAGTGGCTCTGTGAGGAGCCCTGCCAAAGCAGCCCAATGTTCTCTGTGGCAGTGATGAGAATGTTTAATCAGAAGTTTCCAGACAAACAACTTAACTGCTTAACCACTGCACAATAGCAACTACAGCATCCTGCTGAGACATGTCACCACAATCTTTTGGTTGGAAGCACAGCCAAAGAAATCTGAAATCTCTCCAGACTCTACTGCAACCAACCTTTCAGCTCAGGAAGCTCCTCAGATGGATTGCTGAGTGGAAAAAAACAGGTAAGGACCATCAGTCCTGGAGCAACCTGGAGCACAAACTTCTGACCTCAAATTAATCACAGCTAGAAGTACTTCTTGGAGAGCTTGACTCCAGCAGAAACCTAATCCAGAATGAGATTTCACTCTGGGTACAGGGTGAATATAAATTAAATATAAATTCCTACATGAATATAAATTCCTATGAGGAGTTTTCATGTGTCTGTTAGCAGCTCCCTACAACTGCAAGGCAGTCACACAATCATCTGCCACTTGAATACGGTTTACCGTAACCACATTGATTTTAATTAAGTTTCTGAAGCTGACATTTACATCCTGAACATAAAATAGACTAGTACAGCTGAGCAAGAGACAGTGGGAAGCCTTCAGAGGAATTTCTTATCAATAATAGGCAAGGGATAGGTGACCTTTCACTCCCTTTACCCCAGAGAGAAGAAGAAAAAGCTTTTTCTATAGGTAGAAAACTGGACAGCACTCATTTTTACTGATTTGTCCAAAGAACCCACAGATATGCATCCCAGCTAATTTTAAAAATAGATTAATATTTGCTCTAAATTAGGAGAATGTGCCAAAAATTAGAATTTACAGTACAGTATATTTAGGAGAATGTTGAAAAATCAAGACAGGCCAGAGAAAGGCCGAAAGGCACACAGTACCCTTGGCTCTCCCAGTATGTATCAATAACACTTCGCTTCTGAAAATGACTGAAAATGAACTGATTGCTCGTAAATTAACAAGACTGATGTGCTACTATGAATAAATTGAAGACAGAATAATATACTCCCAGTGTGACTATAAACCTAATTTCCTTATTTAGTTGGAAGGAGAAAGGTTCTTGCACCAGAAAAAGTCTTTAAGTAGCAACTCTGACATAGGCACAGCGTGCTAATGTTTGTGCAGCACTTCAAAGATGTCAAACACTATTTATATATCAAGTATGGTAATTCCTGATGACAGATTTATATGGGGGGCTTAAATGAAAAGCTGAACAAAAGTAAATGGCAAAGGTCTGATGAAAATTAATTTATAATTTCCATAAAGGAGAACTCTAGAATGTGCTCACTACACCAAAATCTGGGCTGTCCTCTGATAACACTACGTCTGACAGTCAAAGCAAAAAGCCCACATTCCTCTTTTTCTCATCACTGTACTTATCCAGCAAACACATTTGTGTATCATAGGATAAACAAGACTGGGAAACTCATGAGGCTGCACAAGAACTCTGCCCCTGAAGCCCAACAAGTTCATACTGAAACCACAGCCTGAACACAGGCTGTCCTGCTGGCCAGGATCCTGTCACCATTCCAGCACAGAGACACCTCAGCTCAAGCAACACATCCACCCAAGTGCCTCAGAGCCTTTCATATTCAAGCCATGCTTGAATCTGTCATCCCAAATACCTCTCCACACCCACACAGAATTCCACAAGGAACCTTCCAAGCACAGGCTGACAGCTCTGACAGAGCAGAGCTGGTAGAGCCCTGCTTTCCAGTCTTCTTGGATTAATCAGCACTTTTCTGATCCTACTGAACACTTCCCAAATAACTGCAAGGCTATTTTAAAAGCTGACAATAAATTTAGTTTTTTAGAAGCTTAATTTCAATTTTTGGAAGCTTAACATTCAAAGCAGTGTCGGCAGCAGGGTGAGGGAGGGGATTCTGCCCCTCTGTCCCCTCTGGTGAGACCCCCTCCTGCAGAGCTGCATCCAACTCTGGGGGCCCAGCACAGGAAGGACATGGAGCTCTTGGAGCAAGTCCAGAGGAGGCCACCAAGACCATCAGAGAGATGGAGCAGCTCCCCCATGGAGCCAGGCTGAGAGAGCTGGGGCTGCTAAGCCTGGAGAAGAGAAGCTCCAGGGAGAACTTAGAGCCCCTTCCAGTGCCTAAAGAGGCTCCAAGAGAGATGGAGGAGGACTTTTTGCAAGGGTATGAAGTGATAGGATACAGGCAAATGGATACAGGTTTATTTCTTTAAAAAGAAAGAGAGCAGGCTTAGGTTAGATATCATGAGGAAGTTTTTTTACAATGAGGGGGTAAAACACTGGACCAGGCTGCCCAGAGACGTGGTGGATGCCCCATGCCCAGAAACACTCAAGGCTAGGTTAGACTGGGCTCTGAGCAACCTGATCTAGTTGGGAATGTCCCTGCTCATTGCAGCAGAGTTGGAATACACAACCTTTAAATGTCCTTTCTAACCCAGATTTTTCTGTGATTCTATATTTCACTACTCCCTATCCTCAGATGCACTTGCAGTGTCTAAGAGCCCCCTTGGATCCAGTTTTTGTACAGTTAAATATTGATACAGGACATTAACTTGAAGCCATCTACAGATCTAGATGTTTTCAGAAAAATGTCAAAGGGCTGTTTAGATTAGGTTTAAAATGTTTTTTTGCATGTGTGTCTCATCTAAGGGTATCATGAGTACTTTGCACAAGTAAAACAGGCATTCCAAAGCCCAAGAGTATTTTTGTGTTAGTATACTGATTGTCACTATACCATACAACTTTTTGTTTACATTTCAAGATCCATAATTTTGAATTCTTGCTACCTTGTTCAGGTTCTCAGAAGGGAGGCATCTACAAAATAACAACACAACCATGTCTTGTTATCTGGTACAATTCATGCAGGCACACAGCAGAAAACGGAAGGGGAAAAAAGGTAAATCACACCAATTTTCTAGCTCTTATACTAGATCAGGAATGATTTTATACATTTTTTACACACATCTATTTGATGTTTGAATCACTGCACTCCAGTCTGCTTCTATACATCAAATAATTCCACTGCCTGAAAGCACACATATCACTGTATACACATATAAATGAGATTTGAATATGCAACCATTGGTGTAAAGAGCTGACTTCACCAAAAAAACTAACCCAGCTTTGACTCCTGCCAGCACTCACAGCCTCTTTCCACAGAGCTTTGTGTGACCAAGCTGCTCCCCCTGTTACTAAATCTAGTAAGAAGCTATTTTAAATCTAGTAGGAATCTATTTTTAAAAAGAAACCCAGTAGATAAAAACTCATCCAATTAATATATTTGCATCTCCTTTACAGATTGCTGTAGATACATCAGAACAGCTCCAGCCCCATGCCCATTCTCCTACGACTCTTCAAGCTTCTGGCTTGGGAGGAACTGGGCAGCAATAAAGCACATCTGGCCATTCCAGAGTTGGGTAGCAGAGAGTTCAATTACTGGCTACCTGTCAGTCAGTCAGAGTCAGTATTGTGTAGCCCAGATCTGCTCCAGAGTAGCCACAGCAGATGCCTGGCACCTTTTGTCCAGATATTGGCTCTAAATAACACGGGTTTGAAAAAGAGGGAGAGACTTGGAGGTGAGCAGGTGGAATCACATTGGAACTGAGGATGGACTGACAAAGCCTCTTGCACTTTTTCAGAACAGGCAATATCCTTCTTGGGAAATGTTTGGAAACCAGGAATGCTGCTGTGGATGACAAGGGATGTTCATCAATAAGGCTTTAATACTCTGTCCCCTCGTGGTGCAGGAGCAGCACGGTGCTGGCATCAACAGGCATTTCCTTTCTCGCCCCCAGCCTTCTCAGCTGTGTCACTCTGCAAGACAATGCAGCTAACAAGATTACAGAACTGATCTGGATTTAAAACAACAGCAAAACAATCATTCATTTTAACTTGGACTGAGTTTGCCAAAACAGTCACACCACGTATGCCAGCACAGCTACAGTGGCAGAATGAGAAAACAAACAGCAAGAAGGAAGCTGGCACAGCTGCCAGATAAAACGTGTCTTAACCAGGATAGCATTTGAATTGCAGACCTTTGCACTACAGGATCTTTGCATCCCTCCACCACAAACTGGATCTCCAATCAAATACTCTGCTCTCTCGCACCAATAGGTGAAAGTACAGCATGGATTGAATGGGCGGGGCAAACAGGAAAGAAGATGCAACACACAGGAACACAGCTCAGTTAACTGCTTTAGTAAACCCAGCTGAATGTGCTTCAGCCCTTCCCCTAAAGCACTCAGCTTAGGGAACAGACCAGAATACACAACCTTCCAACTTGCACACATGCCTTCTACCTGTGAGGAGTAAGATTTTGCAGGTAGGTAGGGAAGCTGATGAATTTGCTCTTGTCTTTTTGCAAGTGGGATGGGATGTAGCCAATGCTCCCTGCATTCAGGTTTTTTTAAAGTTAGATAATATCCTTCCCCTTAGCTAAGGATGTACTTTTTAATTTCAGCTTTTTGAGTTCTTATTCCGTCAACATTAAGGAAGCTGACATTTCAAGGTGGTACTGCATAGAAAAGGAAGAAAAAGACATTTGAATTGTGAACAGGTTAAGAGAACCCCAAACTATCTTTATTTGTTCAAGAGCTCTAACCATGCTTCTATCCAGCTACAAAAATAAGGACTAATCTGACAGATTTGAAGTTTTAATGCTATCTCTATCCAGTTTAGATTTTAGACAGTATAACAAAATTGGAAGAAAAAAAACTTTCTGATAATCAAGGTATGACACATGTTTGGCAATAACCTGGTTTGAGATTTGCGGTCATTATTTCCACATAAATAATGTCTTCTCACAACTAGTAGTTAAGAATCAAGGACAACCTTTAAAGGCTAGAAGTTTAAAAAAAGGTGCAATTGATGCAAGCTGGGCACCTCTGGGATGGAAAAGGAGACTGCACAGAAGATCTGCACTTCACCAAAAGTCACGTGTAAGGACTCACACAAGGTTTCCCAATGCCTGTTTTCTAAAAATCCCAGATCTTCTGTACCCACTCAATCTGCTACATGCATTGAAGTCTTATTTTTTTTTCCTTAAGTATGGCTACAATTCTGTTTCAACCACATCTGAAAACAGAAGTGATTTTCTCCCAAGTGCTGATCAAGACCCAGTGGCAGTGTTTACTTTCGGGGTGCACTTGAGACCAAAAAATTCCATCTCAGCAACACCCACCTCCTCACATGCCACACCTGAGGCTGTGAGCAGGGCAGAGAATGCCCTGCATTCTCTCCAAGCCCAAAGCCTGGAAATCCCTTTGTGCACAAGCACCTAGACACCACATCCAAACAAACCATACCAAGACAAACAAGGAAGATAAACAACTTTTCTTCCCTGGCAAATGCTTGGCTGTGTCTATACACACATTCACAGGAGGAGACCACTGTTTGCACATTCATAAAAGCCTTTTCTTTCTTTTGGAAATGAAGCATGTCTTTAGTATAACACCAAAGAAAAAGAGGGTAATGAGAGCATGCCAGTTCTTTGAAATCCAAGAAAGCACTTCCCAGAATTGAGAAGCTGCTCTTGCATCCACTGCAGAGAGAGCACAGCCTTCATCCTTCTGAGGAAACAGCAGTCTTAGAGGGACTAAATCCATCCAGAATAAGCAGAGGTCCACAGCCCAAAGTTCTCCTCAAAGCAAAGCCTAAGTGTAGCCACACTGTCTTGGTGAAAGATATTTTAAGACAAACAGCAAGGAAATCACAGTCCAGCCTTTTAAGGGACTCCTAGAGAAAGCTGAGTTCTTCTGTTCATATGAGCTTAACCACCTGAGCTTTAATGAAAAGTGTTTCCCTTCATGACCAAGGAATTTTGTAGTATATTTTAGCTGTAGAATACAGCTAAATCACTGTTTCTACTCTACACTCTAGAATATCATATCCTTTTTTTTCTCCTTTTTTTTTGAGAGGGAAAGGCCTTTTTGTCCTTTGATTTCACTGTCAAACATATCCTTCCTTCACAAAGGCAAACTGCACTTTTTAAGAAACAGAAGATGCTAGGAACCACAGATCAGAAAGAAAATTCCACCTTTACTTTCCCTGGGTACATTCCATAAAGTCCTCTGGCTTTAGCAGCAGAAACACCTTTAACTGGCTCATCTGGAGATTTCAGACCAAGTCTGACTTCTAACACTGGGAATGTACCCCAAATACTGGAAATGTTCCCCAGCTATCACCCCAGCAGCTGTGCTGACCAGGGAGTAGTCTTGAAAGACCTTATTTCTTTTCCTTTTAATTGCAGAGCTGTCTCAAAGACATTCACCTTTGAATATTCCTTCAGAGCTCCTTGGAAACAAACCCAGCTCCAGTCTCCTCCCTCAGGCTGTAATTCAGAAGAAATGGCAGAAGTCTCCTCCACAAAAGGAGGCATAAAAACCTTACAGGCTATTTTAATCTTAAATTATTCAGCTTGGTCGAACAGCAGTCATTCCAATGGAATGTAGGCTTGTACTCCAACAAGGGTTTACTGTTTCTAAAATAAATGTCATGGTAATACATCAGTGCTAGACCTTTACTACCTGCACATTCACATGCAACAGTCACTGTCCCAGTTTAACAAAATAACAAAAGAAGGACATTTGCTAAAAGAAGGAAGTTTAACAGCTACCCATCAGAACAATACAAAAATGCCATTCTTTCTGGAAACATCCATCCAATTAAAAGACATGTAAAAATTAAAAATTAAGGCAACCCTCAAGTAACTGCTAGTGCCTGTTCTTTTGATCCTGCTTTTATAAAAAATGGCATATTCTTGCTTTAAAAAACAATATATAACTGCCAACTGAACTCAGTACTGAATTTTTTAGCAACTCCAAGTTTTGTATCCTTAAAGCCCATAACCACAGGTATTCCTGAGCTGGAAAAAAAAAGATTTAATCTCTGCTTTTGTTTTCCAGGGTTTTACTGGAAAACTTCTCTGGAAAGACAGCCTCCATTTCAAGTACCACATTAAGAGCCCTGGACATTTATCCACAGGAGAGGTTTGCAAGGTTAAAAACGTACTGAGACATAGTTTTCCTCCTCTTGTACCAAGTTATGCACTTTATGAAACAAATCAATCAGATTAGAGATAGCAAACCATTAATACTTAAGTCAGGGAGCAAAAACATTTCAAGTGGCACCCAAAAAAACTTTATTCCACATAAAAAACGTATGCAATTGATGATATTGATTTCTGTTGTTGAACCTCTGATCTGTCCACTCACCCCATTATCCCCAAACACAGATAGGAGTTTACTGAATTGACAAGAGACAGATTTTCTGATCACCACCAATGAAAATTCCTGGATTTCACAGGTCTGTGTTCAAGATCACAGGACCTCCTCCACTGAGGAATGCTCTTGGGCCTTTGCACATGCAGCCATGCTAGGAAATAAACAGTGGGAAAGGGAGATAAACATTCAAAACTCTTCATGCTTTTTTATTAATTTCATTTTCTCTTGCACAAAGGAAATTTAACAGAGGGCAAAAGGAGAAAAGTCTCCTTCACTCCATGACAACACAACTCTCTCCCTCCAGCAGAATCCCATCTTTGCAGTGGAATTTGAATAACTGTTGGAACGAAGGAGCAGATGGGGACCTGCTTCTACAGCAAGTACCTCACAGCAGAAAACAACCCCACACACCACCTACCACCCTGCAAGATTCTGCTCTTGGAGGATAATTAAAAAACAAGCAAACCACAAAAGCATTTGACAAGTTAAACTAGGCTTAGTTACAGTTTAGGTACCACAATACCTCAAAAATGTAAAGGATAAATGCAGAAAAGGCAAGATCTCAGCATTAGAGAGGATGTAGTTCAAAATAAAGTGTTTTCATGCATATATAACATTTCCACAGAACTCTGAGATTACAGATACTTATTCTTTAAAAAGTCACAACCTTTGTGTTTTTCCATAGATGAGCTGAAGGACAATATTGTAAAAATACAAGCAGCAGGTGACTAGCAGGGGGAGAGGATGGACAAGCAGACTTTCTGTCTGGGGGGAAAAAAGGGACTTTTTAGAGCTCCATTTTCCCACACTATGGGGGAATAAGCTTATAAACAGTATTTTTTTCCCTAAGTGATGTACACATTATACTTAAACATTTTAAGCAAGTAAATACACACATATTACAATTAAACACATTCATTTATTATTATTTCTTTAAAACATGCAAAATTCATTTAGTGTCACTTTCATCCCAGCTCTCAATCCTGCCTTGAGGTGTCACACAGGTTGGTACCACCTAAAGTTCCTGAATTTACTCAAAATATACAACAAGTCAAGATTCTTTTAAAATAAACCACAAAACTTTTGTGTTTGTTTGCTTCCAGATTTTTACCTCCCATTTTTTAAGATAACACTTAACCTAAAGATGGCATAAGAACACTGAAAAGGGACTTACTCGGACATCAGTGGCATCTCCATGCCGGATATTGCTGGCCCACGTGGTTGGTTCACTGTTGACTTCAAAGTAGTGGAAAACCCTCAGGACTCGTTCCATGGCCCCTGGGGAACGCTCCATCCCAGTGCTGAGGTGAGTCTTTGCACCTGAACTTGGGGTGTGATTCAAGTTTGGGTCAAGGTAAGCTGCTGCCATGGTTTTGCTAGATGCTAGGTATCTGTCATATTCTAGGGAAAGGGAAACAAGAAGGAAAGGAATTTTAGTTAGGCATGAATCTTATACTTCTTCATACAAGGCATTTACCAGAAAACCATGAAGATTCATTTCCTTTTTGGAAAGCAACTAAAATGTTTATGTATCTACAAACATAAAAACCTATCCAGATGATTACCAGACAAACTGCAAGCTCCTTGGAGCAAGTCATCTGAACTTGAACACCACAATTATTTACAGAAGTGGTATCTTCAGCAAAATCTCTTCCATTTGTTTCTGAGTGACTTAACCCAGGTCCCTGACGAAGCCTTTAATATCAAATACCAGCTTTCAGTTCAAGCAGTTTTCATCCCTAGAATCTGCCAAGTGTGATCTTACAACAAGCCTCTAAAGAGGCATAAGGAAACCTCAGCACTGAACTGGAGGCTCTCCACTAAGAAGCCACACACCAACACCAGGTTCTCCTCTTTCAAGGCTAAAACAATGAAAACTTCACTCCTTTTGTGCTAGTTTGGGAACCAGTGGGACACAAAACCATCCAGATCTAAGTTCATTATTCAGTGAGGAACCATTAAGAACACAGCTATCCCTCCTCCCAGCAATTCCTGAACAAGTGGCTAAGTTTTAACTTCCACCAGCCTGATTTCAAAGTCTGATGGCAAAGTGGTATTAGTCTGCATGTCAAAGGAGAAAGAAGAAAATTGCCTCTTGGCTACTGCTCCTAATTAGTCAACCACAAGCAGATGGTGTCTGCGAAATCAATGCAGTCCAAGAGAAAAAGAGCAAAGAGCACCTCCTCCCTGCCTGCCAGTCTAGAGCATCATTCCAGTCTGCTGGCTGCAGAGAGCAAAGGACTGCAGGGCTCTGCTCCAGGCCTTGGACAAGTGCACAGAGCTTTCCCTACCTCCTCCTCCTCCTCACAGCGAGCAGCCAGTAGGGAAGCAGTTTTGAAAATGTGAAGTTAAAAATAAACTAAACTTGATCTTTTTGGCATAGTGCTCTGAACGCCTTCCTAGTAGTAAACTGAACGCCTGAGCTCCGGTTTGCTCCACTGAGAGGTAACAGAGAGACCCCTGCTTCCAGCTGAGCTCCTGTAATGCCCGGCTGCCCCTCAGAGCTTCAGCCATTGCCCTGCCACGGTGCTCTGCTGACCTCCCCAAAAACTGGCTCAGAAAACTATCAGGGAGGAAAAAAAAATCAAAATTAAAACCTAGTTTTCAGGACTGGCTTAGTTTAATGCCACGGCTGTTTGAAGATGCCAAAAGGGGAAGAGAAGCAGCAGCAGCAGCCTCGATGAGGGTGAGGGAGAGCATCTCCCCTCCAGCAGCAGCTGTGATAACACCGGCCATGGTCAAAACACACCATGAGCTCAGCTAACAGGAATTAGCACCAGCAATATCAAGGCTTGAAATCTTCAGATTGTAGATAACATTTGCAAGGCTAAAACCCTACTGGAAGCCTTAAGCATCTATATAATTCAGACCCACCAGATAAAGAAGAAACAACAGCCCATCTGGGCAGGATGTCTTTACCTCTTGAATAAGAGGCTGAATTGCATTCGTCCAAGGGATCGGTAGGAACTTATATTGGACAGACAAAAGGCCTCTAATGTCCTGCCCTGAGGGAATTTGGTAAAAGAAGCCAAGGAGAAGCTTCTCCCAGCACTCCTCCAGTGTCTGACCCTTGAGGGACTTTCCCCACCTGCCAGTTTCCTATCTCTGTGAAAACTCAAGAAACCACTACAGCTTTATTGTTCCACTTTTCTGGCCATCAATACAAATGAATTAAGCCAACCTCAGACCCACATTAAAGCCTCTCCCCCACTTCACCTCTCAGGAACAGACACAGATCTGAAAATGCCATGAGCCTCTCAGCAACTCTTTGACTTCTCCTCACCAAAGGAGCCCATGAGCTGTTTTCACACAAACATTGACTTTAGAGTTGAAACAGGCGCCAAATCTCCCCTCTGGCACACTAACACCAAGACAACAAGACTGTGCAAGCTCTAAACTGCAGGGCTCCTTTCCTGTAAGGTTAAAACAGCCATTGCTAAACCCCAAAGGTCCGCAGGGTGGGGAGTTTCACCAGGACAAATTCAGGCAGATGAAGCCCTTTGATAGTCCAACTGTTTGGAATGAAATTGCAGTTTTCAGGCTCAGACAAGGCCACTGACCTTGTGCAGGATGCTCTGCATCCTTCAGAACAACCCACCCCACCTCAAGGTCACTGGTGAAACTGCTGAGCTTTATTTTAAGTTTACATAAGCAGACAGCAGGGAGAATTGCTACGACACAAAGCAAAATGAGTCATTTCTTCACAGAGGAGAACCAAAAGAAAGCCTGCTTTAGTATTAATTCACCACACTCCATCCATTTAATACACACCTTCATCAGGTTTTATGTGGCTGAAGAACAGCTATCGTGGGAGAAAAGCTATTGGGGAAACACCAAAGCAAGCATTCAGATGTCTAGCCATAGGCTTAAATATGGACAATCTACACCCCTTGGGAGCAGCAAAGAGGAAAGCAATGCAAGACTCCAGTACCTACACACTGAAGTGCTCTTACAAGGTGTCATTTCAATGGACAGGCAAAACACTATTATAATGTTTCCATATTCATCAAAATGTGGAATTAGACATCAGACTGACAGTATTGGGTACGGGGTCAGTACAAGGTTATATTTCACAGAGGTTCTTCAAAGTAAAACAACCCCCTCCACAAAATTAGAACAGCAGTTTTCCTTCAGAATTTGATCATCACTGGTTCCTTACAACTTCTTTTAAAAAGCCCAACGTTAACTTTATGAAGCACCAAAGCAGCAATAAATCTGATAGCTCCAGGTATAGAAACACATGCCATATCTCTGGTTATGGACCTATTAACATTCCCATTAAAACCAGCCCCTGGGTTTGAGCTTGTAATGTGACTGTAAAACTCTGCCCCAGGCCAAAACTTTGTAAAACACAGCTGCTGTTAAACAACTATTTTACAAGAGCTGCCGGGTTGTTTTATGATACAAAGAAAGCTCAGATAACAACACCACGATGTTTATTTGGGCTGTTCTAAATTCAAACTAGACTGGTGTGTAATGCTGCAATTACACATCTCAGTTTAAATGAGCAGCTTTAATCCTCTTGGTATTAAATAGGCAGGTAGTGTGTGCTACCATGGGCCAGAAACAAGCTACAGTCAACTAAAAGATGGCAGATTTAGATGATACACAAATCGGAAATTTTGGACAGAGCAACATGGTCTAGTGGAAGGAGCTCTTGCTCATGGCAGAGAAGTTGGAACTAGATGGTATTCAAGGTCCCTCTCAACCCAAACCATTCCATGATTCTATGACTTAATTCTACTGTATTTCATTGGACCCAACCCTGTAAAAAGCTAATGGCCTTTTGACTTCAGTCAAGCATGGTCAAATTTCTTTGTGTGCAAGGCTCTGTGCCAGCATCCCTTAGAGCTTCCAAGAGGAAAGACTATTTTTCTCCCAGTGTTTGCATTTCAGAGAAATCCGTGTGATTTCTCAGTAATGTCAAGGACTACTCCAAGAGTTGGGGAGGAGTGAAGCAAACCAGCCCTGGCCTGGTGATACTGAGTGGGTCTGCTGAGATGCTGCAGTTGTTACCAGACTACAACACAAGATGTATTATTGCTCAGATGGTTTTCTTTACTGTGGTGGGAGTACCTGAGATTTAGGCAACTTGAATCTGTCTAGAAGTCTTTTCCTCTCAATGTGACTCCTCCTGACACATTCCCACATTTGCTGACTGTATCAGAAACAAAGTCAGTGTTATGACTTCCAGCAGCACAATCAAAGTTCTAAGTCACGTTCCACTACCAGCTTTGAGTACTCAGAAATTAAATCATTTCCACTAACGAGACAGTCAAAAGTCATTAAAAATATTTAAATCAATTAACTGCAAATTGGTTAATAAAGTGATAGTAGAGTCATCTCCTAAGGGAAATGGTTTCAATGCAAATAATGTCTTCAACATCAGCAGTTTGATAATAAAAAATAATTTAAGAAATAAACAACACTTTCTCTTATTAGTGTTGGCTGATGGCCAACAATGCAACACTAACAAGTTCATGTTACAAGGAACCAAGCTGTAATTATTCACATTATTCACACTGTGACTCCACATTGTCCTTTGTAGATACCATGAAATCTTATTATTCTTTAACCTCCACATTCTTAGATCCCCATCTAAGGCTTGAAGGCATCAACATCTATGAGCTAAAGCCCCTTCCAGGTGACATTTCTGCAAAATAACTTGGTCCATCTAAATTCAAACCTATACAAATCTGAAAGAATCTATAAAATATATTAGAAAAGAATCTATAAAAACATAGTAAGAATTCAGAGTTCATTTTGTTCTCTGGTCCTGGTGTAATACTCTCTCTGCAAGACTTAAAATACTTTCAAATATTACTTAATTAATAAAGTAAATAAAAGCCTTTCGATTGCTTGCACCTTTGACAAACAACACTGCTTTACTGGACAGACTGACTGGAAAGCAGCATTCCAGAGGGCCTGGATGTCTTGGTGGACAACAAGCCAACCACAAGCTAGCAAAGTGTCCTTGCAACCACCAGGCTCCTGGGCTTTGTTATCATCCTGTCAAGAGAGACATGGACACTATGGAGACAGTCCAATAAAGGACCACAAAAACAGTTCAGGAATTTGAGAGTCTGTCATACAAGAAAAGGCTCAGAGAAATGGGATGGTTTGGTCTGGGGAAGAAAAGCTCAGGGGGATCTTCTAAATGTGTATAAATACCAGTAAAGATGGAGCCAGAATGTTCCCAGTGAGGATATGAAGCAATGGGCATGAACGGACAAAACAGGAATTCCCATTTTAACTATTAAGAGAAAGTTTTTGCACTACACAGTGGCTGAACACTGCAACAGGTTGCCCAGAGGTTGTGGAATCTCCATGTGTGGATATTCAAATCACAGCTGGACACAGTCCTGAGCAACCTGCTGTAGGCTGACCCTGCTCTGAGCAGAGGCAGAGGAGGACACATCTCCACAGGTGCCTTGCAACCTCTGAAATTTTGTTATTTGGCAATAAAAACTAAATTAGGGATTTATTTCACACACTAAAATCATAAATTATCCAGAATACATCTCACATCAGAGAGTAAACATCTCGTGCATTTCAAGCTCAATCCATTTTCACAGCTTGTATTAAATCCTGCTGTTACTCACCTTGCAAATATTAACTTGACTATCTCAACCTCACAGACAGGAAAGGTGTTAATACAATTTTAACTACGATCCCCATGACAAAGCCTGTATTTCTGGGGACCATATTGAGAGTCAGCACATTGCTGACTTTTGGTATTCCATCACCTGATACAAACACATCCACACCACAGCAGAGAAGCAGCCACTGTGCCAAGTGTGTAACAAGTCCTTTTTGCATTTCCTTGATGTCAACATCTTGTTACACATTTAAGGATGAAACCTGGAGAAAACCATTAGGTTTGTGATTTCAAATAAGGGACGAATGCAGAAAGAAAGGAGAAGGGCTATTTTTTCCTTTTATCATCACTTTAGTCTTCAAAGACATTCTGTAATTTCAGCTATTTCCATAAGTCACGTTGGAATGTCCCTGTTTGTTCCCTGCAAAGTTTATTTTTCTTGTACTTCTTCTTTCAGCTAACACTGATGTTCAAAAGCAGAAGAAAAAAGGAGCAATCCTTTGTTCCACTTTACTCTGCCTTTCAGCTATGTTCACTGTTTTTGGTAATATTTGATATGACTACATCCAAGAAACATTTATTTATTTATTTCTCTTGCTGCCTCCTTTTAATCTCTTCCTGGTCACTGCTTTCTCCCTAATCCTCCAAATATATGTATTTTTAAGTGTAGTATTTGTAGCCAAAAGCATTTATCAAGGCTATCAGGTCAAAGTATAAAACCAGACACATTAAAAGAATTTTAAAATCAAGTTCTTAGTACCTGCTTTAGCCTGAATCATCTCACCAAGTACTTCACTGTATCAGTATGAAATGGAAAAACACTACTGGCAATTCCATTTATTCCCCTCAGGGAATACTGCCTGAACAGTTACTAAATCTATGTCTCAATACAGTTCAAAGATAATACAGACCAAAGTCAAAACAAGTTTAGCAATACAAATTGCCAATATGGGAACATTTATTTCAATTATAACAATGTTTTAGGAGATTAAATGTTCAAGGGAGCATGAAGGAGGAATTCACAGACAGTGTGAACTACAAGACCCACATGAAGTGAAGCAATAAAACAATCCTGAGCCTGTAAATGTAAGACAAGTATAACTCCCTAAAAATCAATAATAAATATAAATAAATAAATAAATTTGTCACCTTAATTAAATGAAACAATGGCCTATTCCCTGTACAGCTGCTATGGACAAAGGCTGCTGAAGAACTCGGAGTGGATTTTGCTGAGTGTTGTTACTGGGGTAGCTGCACCTTGGGATGAAGGGACTGAGAAACTTTCAGGGGACTGACTACTGGTTAAACATTTGTTCTGTCAAGCAGCAATTCTCCCAATGTCCCAAGATGCCTTGTACTTGTCCACCCTGCCTTCAGAACACCACCCTTCTCACTAAAAATCCCTCAGGATTAAGTCCTAATGTACCTTTAAATACTCAGTTTAACCCAATTTTATTGTGTAACATTACATAATCTGCGCTATCAGCAATTCCCTTTGGAGTTAGCACCATTTTCTATTTTTAATATTAAAAAATTAAATAGTGAGGAAACATCAGTTGTGTTGGGAATACAAGAAAATCAATGTCTGTACAAGTTTTAATTAGAACACAGTATCCAGTTAGATACTTGCCTAATTTCTCAACAGCACTCTGAACTTTCACTGTGGTCCCTTGGCACCACTGAAATTCAAATAAACACTAATCTCCCCTTGCATTTTCTGTTGCTTGCTTCTAGCAAGCTCTAGAGAATTAGAGGGGTGCAGTTTTATTTCAAAAGGCACCAGAGAAATGAGCAAGTAACAACTGTGCAATCTTAAAATAAAGACTTAAATTAATTTCTATGTATTTTGAAGCTGCACTACTTGTTGGCAGCAGTCCTTCCTAAGAAAATTGAAATAAGAGACTGAAGGAAGCTGTATGAATTCAAATAATCTTTTCTAATACTCCTGTCTGAAATACTGATCCAAAAAGGACCCACATAGCCCAGCTCTTCTTCCAAACAGCTTCAGAAGCAAATACAAGCAGGGAGAGTTTACTGTCCTTCTGGAATAGTAAAAACTAATGAGAATTGGTGATGATGCAAGTGTGCTTCTCCAAAATTAAAAACCAGAAGTGCCTGAAACTACAGGCAGCTGAGGAGAGCAGTGAGATATCCTGGCTATGCACTATCAAGGCTTAACACATTTGGCTTTGGCCACCATTCGATTTTTCCTGGGATTTTCTGGTTTTGTATTACTGAATGACACCATCCCAGCCTATAATTCAAAATGTTCCAACTATCTTTTAATGTTTAACCCCCTTTAATAATTTTAACCCAGATAAAAGGCACTTAAGTGCTCAGGAGGAACAGCATGACAACAGCATTGCTGTTGTTTCAGGGCAATGGCCTATTACAAAATTCATTGACCTGTAAAGTTTTCCTTAGGCCTGTTTTAGTTCAGGTGTTTTTCAAAGCCAGTAACAACAGCCTCTGGTATATAGGTAGAAATGAAAAAAATGTGATTCTTTACTCTGTACTCTGGCTAAGTCAAGCTAGAAGCAGATAAACATACACTGTATGGACCATTTCAGGATTTTTATTAAAAATAAAACAAAAACCAACAAAACAGAATAAAGCCTTAAGGCAATTTAGAAAGCAATTTAAAATACTTCATCCACTCCAAACAGATCATCAGGGCCCTCTTCAGACTTCTAGAGTCAGCACCAATGATTCCATACTGCTTTGTATCAGAACACAATTTCTGGATTCCCTACCAGTGCTTCCATCCCAGGTGGATGCTCCTGACGTGCTGTGTGGGGCTGAACCCAAACCCAGGACTCACCACCTCACTGCACCTGGAATTCTCCCTTGGACATGGTCCCTTGTTCCCACACTCTCTCCAGAAAAATAGGGACTTCTGTACTGTGCACTCACAGCTGGAAGGGCATTCAGTGCTTTTTCTCTTTTTAATCCCGATGAAGCTGTGAGGTTTCTTGTGGGGTTTTCCAGTGAATGTGTCATTAAATCTCTGAGCAGAACCACCAACACTGAAAAGCTCTGAAAATTGGCATCATCCAAGAAAACACCCTTGGTGTTCACCCAAAGCATTTTTCAGTCTTTTATCTTCAATCTCCTAACACGGGGCTACTGAACCTTTCTTGAGTTTAGATTAATTAAAGCACGTCTAATATACCACAGGTCCTGAAGTTCGACATTTACGCTGTACTGAGAAATAATGAATTCACAATTTTAAGGGAAAGCTCTCACTTACATAACTCAATTACAATACAAAGTGGGTTCAGATTGTATGTTTTGGGGGTTTCCTCAATGTGCAGTAATGGAGATGAGTCAGACAACAGCTTACCAAAGAATTGATGTTAGAAAAACTAATTCATTTTTCCTAGAACCATCTCCAATATGTATGTCCAAAAATTTGGCTTTGCATGAGACACAAATGACCAAAAGGGTTAAAACTTCTGAGCTGAAGAAGGTAACAGGCAATTAGACCATTCCACTTCCAACTGAGTCACTACTTCCTGAAGTTTGTAAACCAGGGGAAGAAAGCCATTCCAAGTGATATCAATCAGTCGAAACACATTTAATTTAGGGCTTCCTTCAAGAGAGTTTTCTGAAAGTGGAATTTAGTACTTGAAAGGATAAAATATTTGATCTGTGGTAGAAAAATTAATTAGAACCTGGAAGAGGTGGGTTCAATCCCCTAAAGCAAGACAAGCTTCAGTACAATTAAGCTTCATCAGTTTTGTCACTTCCAATTGTGGAAGGAATCATGCAGGAACACCACAAGAATAATCAATCACATACATGTGGCACTATTTTCATCTCCTCTCCAACCTCCCCTGACAGGAGACATCCTGGGACAAAACCTCATCATGCTTTGCAACACACGAGCCATAAATACAACACAACATAAATACAGCCTGTGCCAAAACTCACATCAGCCTCTTCCACTAACACAACTGTTGGGGTTATTCCATCTAGTCCACCTCATCCCAACTGAAATAACCCAGATATTTCTTTGTTACTGGCAGTTATCTAATTTCAAACAACAGGGAGTAGAGTCAGAAATATCAGAAATATCTAATTCAACTGCTACACATTTCAAAACCAGAAGTAAAATCGAGTCTTTGCAGTTCTGTGACAGCCCATCCATGGTGAATTAGCAGACACAAGCACAGACCCAGCAGCACTGAGGTCCCAAACCACCAGCAAGAGCATATCCCCATCATGGCAGGGGAGCAAAGCAGACAGGGGGTGACTGGTTTAACATCTTCATGGTTGAGAAATTCGGGCACACCTGAAGGCATCAAATCAGAAGGTCTCAGTAGCCCCACAAGAATTTACTGCACTTTTTTAGAATATATTTGATCATGGACAGGCATTAAGAAGCTCATAAAGATGCAACTTACTTTACAGTGCATTTTTCTTCCATTCAGTTATTTCCCTGGAAACAATAAATCAATTCCCACCATTGCAGTGATGAAATATGCAATTTGTGTGCGACAATCTCACCATTTGCAGAAACAGCAGGTGGCAATAAATTAAGTTGGTGTTACACAAACAAGACACCTCCATAAGCTAACACCACACACACAGAGGTATCAATCCATCCCCCTTCAAGTCTCTGTTAGAACATACAGGAATATTAATTGGAGAGGGGGGATGCACTTGAACACGTGCACTTTTGAAATGCTGAACTGACTTGGCCTGAGAACACAATCCAGAAGGATCTGGCAATTAAAATACCTTTACACATGGGCTTCAGGAAGCTGAATTCTTACATATTCGTAATCTGTGCTCTTAATATGCTTGAATTTATTTTAAAATAAATACTTCACAGTAGCTAGAGAGAAAATAGAAGACCAATCTCCTTCAGCAAGTAGTGTATGTGCTTTAATATGTATGAAAATATTTCTGCACAAAACCTGAATGTTGTTGTGACAATACACCTTCCACACCACAAACATGCAGCAAGTCAGAGGTACCTGGGTGTCATGGTTTGATGTTGGCACAATGCCAGTGCCCCCATGAAAGCACATTTGCCAATATTCAAATCTGATCACTGATTAGTTTTGGCTACAACTTCCCAAGAACTCACTTCCTGGTCAACCCACGACACTGGGTCAGAAATACCTAGAAACACTTAAATCCCTACACAAACTGAACAGGAGCTAGCATTAGGAAAATCTGCACAAATGGATAAAATTATGAATTATTCTAAACAAAGAATACAGTACTTCATCAGGTTACTAATTGTAGCCTGAAATTGGGTCTTTGGGATTTTTGTGACTTGGAAGAGGTTCTGTCAATGCTTACTAAAGGCAAGGGGTGGGTGTCTTCAGCATCACACAACCCCTTACCAGCAGAGAATTATGGATTTAGTTTTTTCTATTTTAGCCCCAAGGTTCAACAGAAAAGTCAATGGAATTTCTAGAACATCTTCTGCACTGTCCTAAAGTCCAGAGAAGCACAACTAAAATAATAAAGGGGCAGAGCAAGAGCCTTGTGAAGAGAACTTAAAAAAGGCAGGACTCCAGATGAGAGCTTGATGAGTATTTACAAGATCCACAAGGATGGATAAACCAATATTAAAAGATTCTCTAAAAGTCTCTAATGCAGTGAATGCTGAAGAAATATAAAGACAGGCTGTAGACAAGTCATGCTCACACAGTCTCCTGAGAGAGTCACAGTAAGAGATGCTCTCCAAAGACTGAATGTGTTAATTTTTTTTTTACATTAAGAACATCCATAAAAGCTTCACTTTTTGCTTGTTATTGAATCTGAAATACAGAATTATGGAATGGTATGGTTTGGTTTGGAAGGGACCTTCAAGATCATCTCATTTCAACCCCTGCCATGGGCAGGGACACCTTCCACTATCTCAGTTTGCTCCAAGCCCCATCCAAGCTGGCCTTGAACATTTCAGGGATGGGACATCCACAGCTTCTCTGGGCAAGCTGTGCCAGGGCCTCACCACCCTCACAGAGAATAATTCCTTCCTAGTATCTAATCTAAACCTCCTGTCCTTCATCTTAAGGTGGATCCTCCTCATCCTGTCACTCCGGGCCCTTGTCCCTATCCCTCTCCAACTCTCTAATCTTCCAACTCCAAGGTCTCCCTGGAGCCTTCTCTTCTCCAGGCTGAACAGCCCCAACTCTCCCAGTCTGTCTCCATAGCCAAGGTGCATCAACCCCATGATCAACTTAATGGCCTCCCCTGGACTTGTTCCAAAAGTCAAATATAACCCTCGGGGCTTCCAAAAAGTTCAGATGAAAATACAGATATATAGATTTGGCAGCTTTCTCATAGACTACATTTATCAAGTCAATAGGTGCCAGTGCAAGATGATGATTTCCAGGCTTGGAAAAGCCTGACATCAAGTCAGAAAACTAAAAGAAGTCAAATAACATTTTTTATTATAGAACAAATCAGAAAAATAAACAACCCTATAAAAAAACCCCATCTATGAACACATCCAAAAAGCCTTCATTGTATATATTCTGATCCTTTAAAGGGTTCATATGTTAAAGAAAAAACCCAAAAACTAAGAAAATTAAAGATGTCCCATCACTCAGGCCTTATTTTTCAAGTTTGAAAAAAAATATTTTCCATTTAAGTTCTCATGTATAGTTCAACATCAAATATCATTAAAGGAATTTTTCTGGTTTCTCAGACATGCCTGTGTTAGAAGTTACAAAATTGATATATGATCATTTCTGAAGAGTGTATTTGTACAGAGGTTTGAGTTAATTTTTCAAAAGCAAGTAAGTTGTCACCAGAGGCCTCTTTCACCAACTTAATAATTTGTCCTTGCTGCTGCCAAAGCTGTGGAACTTGCTACCCCCTTCCTCTCTGCCAAGCATTTCCTCATCCACTCTTCTCAACCATGGAGCCCTTCCTTCCTCATGAGTCCTCCAGCTACCGCTGCTTAAATGATTTTTGAGTTGCTTTTACATATTAAGACAGAATAAATCAGTCTGGGCTTATTTTTTCTGGTTTTGGTGGGGGTTTAGTTTTTCTTGGGGTTCACAGTCTAAAACTGACACTTCTAAGCCTCTGCTGCTAAACTCTTCAATAACATTTACTGATTTTCAATACCTGGTAAAGATGGAGGTGAGGAGGAAAGACAAAGGGGGGCAGAGAACAGGGAGGAGACAAAGAACTATTCCATTGCAATTATTAAAGAAGGCAGAAATAATCTGGTGAAAATACCAGTAGTACAAATTCAAGTGTAATTTCCAATTTCAACCTTCTCTTTTTCATCCCTCTTTAAAGGCATTTATCAACTCTTAGCTGGTACCCAGACAAGTTGACCAACTAAATGGACAGATGTGAATAAAAAGACCAAGAATCTTTAACAAGGGCAGAAGTTGATGGAATTCTCCGGGAACAGGATAGACAAGTAAGGCTTGTTTGCATCTGATACAAGGAAGCTGATGACCACCTGTAATTTGCACAAAAATCAACAAAATAGCTGATCATTGACTATCATGGCACCATCCACAGGTCTCCAGCCAGGCACTGGAATTTAAAGAGGTGACAGGAACTTTTAACAGGTAATGAGGTGCTTCTTTTCCACCAGAGACCAATTGAAAACATGACAAAACAAGTAACTAAAATGAAATGTAAAGGAAAAGGTTAATTTGAGATATGGCTGGCGCAGCATAAGCACAACTAACCTCTAATTATTTCCCATTATTTTGCAAATGTCAAAGTATGGTCTTTAAAGATGCTCAGCATTTGTCAGAAACATGATTTCATTACATTTTAATCAGCTACAGAATATTTCACTGAGCAAGTGAGTTTCATGGCTGACAGGAATTCAACAAGAAAAGCTCACTTAAAAAGCAGTTATGTTCTTCTGTCAAAGACAACACAACTCAGAGGAAAATCTGAGACATTAAGAGTTAATATTATTTGCTCTGAAGAAATGAGCTGCAAATGATTTTCACACTCCAGAAGGAAATTAGTTTTCCCACTTTAAGAGGTGAACAGAAGAATACTTTGCTAATACAAAGAGGAGTACAGAGCAGCATACTTGATGAGACTTCATGGTTTACTCTACCCCTTTAGGCAAAATAAATAAATTAAAAAAATAAATAAATAAAGATCAAGCCCCCAAACAAACAGCCCCAAGTCACTATTTTCCACTTACTGCAATGCTACACATTTTAAAAGTTTTAAGAAAGAGCAAATTCTGATTCATTAATGAGCAACACTAATTCCTTATTAAGATGTCAGTTAACAGCGACTGAAGATACCCCTGTTCCACCCTTCTTTGTGGAAAATGTATTTTTCACAGCAAGAACCTGAGCTGCACAGAGTGTGACACGTAGAGAAGAAGTGAGATAGGCACAGAAAGGGTGAAGCTGTAAGAAAAGAAACCCTCCAGGAACAGATCCCGGCAACTTCTCCAGGGCAGAAGCGGCAGCAGAGCCCAGCCCCATTTCCCCACTCATCGCAATGATCCCGCACCACGCTCAAGGTCAGAAAGCTCCACTTCTTTCAGGACTTCTTGACTTGAGGTTTCTGAGGCCAACTCGAACTGTGGAAGACTTTTCTCGACACCAATGCATTTTCTTTTTTTTTTTAAACTAGACAACTCAAGATTTTTCATTGCTTTAATTAATCAAAAGAAACTCACTCTCCAAACTATGTTTGGAGATGTAGACAACTAATATCAAAACTAAACACAATCCTGGTTCAGTTTCTATTTACTTCACTTTTTTCATATACAAGGTAATTTATTAAAAACATCTCTTATTCATCTTCCTTTGGGTATCACAATTCAGTCATAGCATTCAAAAGGACAGGACTTGAAAAAAGTTAAATTATTTCCCTGATGTGTCTGTCTTCATTGTTAAGCTCTGTCACCTGCAATATCTGATATTAAAAAAACCAACCTAAAATCAGAGTTGTTGCTTTTATAAAGTGGACAAATGTCCAGAAAAAAAATGCTAAATACTTTTTTCCTCATTTTCAAGATGCAAGACATAAATTTAAAACCGGATTTGTTCTTTCAGAGTCTAATTTAAAAAAGACAATATATTGCTGTACAGCATATATTAAACATACAGATTGATCTCAATGTTTTAAAAGGCACTTAGCAAAGATGTATACCAATATAAGGTATTTACAAAGAGATTATTTTGGATAGAATTTGTCAATTCTTATAGGACATCTTGCAGGAGAGGCTTAAATTCCATGTTTGTTTGTTTCGATGCAACAAAATTAAGATTAAAGGGAGATAACAAATTAGGCTGAGACTATGACTATAAACATGTTGTTTTGACAGAAAACTCTGAACTTATAAATCAAGTTATTATAACATTTATATAATCTTCCCTTACATGCTAAACAAAACAGTTCCCAGTGATAAAACAAACAGCACCTCTGTGGTCTGAAATGAAAGAAAAAAGAAAAAAACACTAAGTAATAATTAAAGCAAAAAATAATAGTCCATCTAAAAATTTTGTGCCAAATTACACTGTACCACGAATATCAAAGAAAATACAGGCCAGAATTAACAAATCCACAACCTAAAGTGATCCAGATCCACCTTTCTTCTTCACTAGGACCTGAATTCTGCAAAGCAACACCCATCCCTATGGATTTCCAGCAGACTGGAATACACAGATGTGTTGGTGGTGGTGAGTGCTGGAATAGCTGAGTGCACATGGATGAGGAAGGAGGAAACATTCAGCACCTGAAAGGACCCGGCCCTATAAAATCTGCCCAGTCAGTCACAAAGGACACATTTTATGAGCAACTTTATTGCAGTGCAGGAGGTTGTCCTTGGAGAACACAAGGGCACAAGCTCATGTCCTACCTACTGCCTGATCTGGAAGATACTTTTCCTAATAAAGAAAAGAAATAAAGCAGCACATTTTTATTCCCATTTACAACAAAACTGGAGCAACATTAATAATGTGAGTGCAGACTGGATCTGCAGAGCAAGGGAAGTCCTAACAAGAAGGAAAAATTTTAAAGAATTTTATGGTAATAATCTACAAAAAAGTTATAGATTAACTATTGTTTTGTATGATTATTGTAGGGCTGAAGAATCACGTGTACCACAGACAGAAACAAAACTGAAATTCATTATAATTTCCACATTAGGGAGAGGGAATGATTCCCACTTCCCAAAATGTAGCATTATTCCAAAAAATCACAGCCTCTTGTTTATGTTCCTACCACTGAACAGGAAAATACTCACTGGATTGAGACATCAGTGACTGATTCATAAAATAAAATTATTATTCTTGGCAGACATAAAAAACTATTTTAAGTTGAGGTTTGGTGTTCTCCCTCTTGATTTTATGTCTCTAAATACTGTGCTCATACTAAGCTTTCCTGGATTTCCCAACACCATGCTGAAGAAAGACAGAAGATTTGTGACTGCAAGTTTCAAAGCTGCTTTCATTTCTCATTCTCCTGAAGATTCACAAGCCATTGCAACCACACAAGTAACTTGAGACACCTGAATGTAAAAATCCTGCAGCCAGTATTTTTGACCTCTGTGAACCCATAAATACAGACTCAAATATGATCCCATCTTACAGCCAGTTTCAAGTATGAGAGTTTTTCCCCCATTTTGATGTTTTTTACCTTGTTCCTGATATATTTACACCCAAACCCTCCTACTGTGGTTTATTTTACTTTGGCTTGACTGTTATTGTAACATTAAAAAAACAAACTAGAGATAAATCTGGATTAAACAGAAGTGACTGGTTGCCATTGCTTTTCTCTACTGGATAAACATTAAGTGTGTTTTAACTTGCCCAGCTTTTCCTACAGGATGAAACAGGAATTGTGAACATGACCTTGCTGTGTATCCAGGAGTATCCAGGGTGTGCTTGTCCCTGATTTCAGATAATTCCCATTTCCAGCTCGTTCCCACTCCCATCTCCAACAGCCACTGCTCCCTCCCAGAACAGACTGGACACAGAAAAAGCAGCACAACTATTTTCCCTTCAAATTTTAGGAATGAACAATTTCAGAGATTTCAGACTGATTTCAGCATAAGCAATCAAGGACTTGGATAATTCTGAGTAGAAGAGTACCTGAAGGAGGGTTTATCACAGAAATTACTTGGCAGCCACAGCAAGTGCTTCTGCTCCTGCTGCAACACCTTGGTTTTCATCAGTGTGGGACACTGTAATTAAACTGCACAAATGTATCACAGCCAGAGCTGGCAAGAGAAGTGAGATGTGGCAGATAAAAGCATTATTCCAAATGCTTTTTTATTGCACCTCTAGACTGACAAAAGATATTTAAATTATATTTAGAAATGCAAGTCTGGTACTTCAAACATGAAGCCCAACACTACTGGTCAATACAGGTCACACAGCTTGTTCCAGGAAAACTAAATTAATGCAACCAAAACCAGCAAAAAGTTTGTTCAGTATCATATAAAACCAGAACCTATACAAACACTAAAATTACTCTGGAAAGAAGAAAAGTAATGGATATTTTCCTACCAAAGACCTGACGATGCCTTGCATTCATATATTCAGTTTATATGTGCTGTATCTATAAAGCAGTATATAATATACTTTATATTTTATATTAGATACTCTATGAAATACCATGTGTACATATTTAAAAAAATATAAAAGTAAAAGCAAAATATTGAAGGGGCAAATCTTTCATTTCAAGGACAGAACAGGAACAAGGAAGAAATTCTCTTGTGTGAGGGTGGGGAGGCCCTGGCACAGATTTCCCAGAGAAGCTGTGGCTGCCCCATCCCTGGAAGTGTTCAGGGCCAGGTTAGATGGGGCTTGGAGCAACCTGGGATAGTGGAAGGTGTCCCTGGTCCATGGCTGAGGGGGTTGGAATGAAATGATCTTGGAGATTCCTTCCAACCCAAACTATTTTGGGTTCTATGGCATCCTCCCAACTCTGTAAGAAAACCACAGGCACTAAGTCTTCACAATTATAACCAGAACAAAATCCCCTTATTTTTAGGTTTGGAAACATAGGCAGAAAAGCCCACCTTCTGCTAAACCTGGTTAGCTGATAAAGCATTATTGACCTGATAGGCACCACCCCTACATGCCCATCCTACTTCCATGCCAGAGGACACAGACTGGAACAGCTCAGGGTGCAAATCTTAATTTTTTTTGCTGCTTTTGTGATAAACATGACACAGGAATCAGCCCTGAATTGGGAACAGACACACAGCTCCCTGCCACCTGAGCAGTGCCTTCTCCCTCTGGGAAGGGGCTGGGATGGATATCTGCAGCACACACATGCTCCTGTTTGACAGGTACAACTATAAATCAGAGACCTTTTAATTCTGCCAGCATGAGTCAAGACTGCTGCAATCAAACACCTGAATGGACAAAAAGCTGCTGTTCAAGTACCTGGCAATGCAATTTGTTGCATGGGAATCATTTGTTAGGATCAAATTGAAATGGCTGCTCCACTCCAAAGTATCTTTGTTGCAATTCTTCAGATTATCTTGACCAACCATCATGACACAGCCAAGACAAAACTCCCTTTGAGCTGAGCACACTGAGATTTCAGGAACATGATTCCTACTATCTCCCCATACCAGCAAGAACAGATCATTGCTTAGTTGCAAACATATTAGCAGAAAGGTTGTGAGAAGAGTTTAAACCCTACTGCCCCTTATCTTCCAAAATCAGCTGAGAAGCTACAGAACACACCCAGTTCCTTCCCACTCTCCTTCCCAGAAATAAAGATGTAACAGGACCACAGACCATTACTCACCCTGTGATCACTTATGATGAAAACGTTCCTTGCTTAATGACCTTTACATGGACGTTAAAGGAGAAAACTCAAATGGTATGGGAATCCATGACCAAATACTGGCAATTAAAAGAGATTAATTTTGCTTCATCAGGAGGTATTGTTCAAGTGAGGAAAGTCTGGTTTTACTTTTAGTTCTACAGCACACCCAACTGAAGTAAAAAGTTCAGCTTTCAGTCTCAAAATGCCACTCTTCAGTTCATTACCCTCATCCCCTGTTGATGGGATCCTGCACAGGACATCACTGAAGAGCTCAGTTGCTGAGAGCTGCTGTCCCAAGTCACAGCAGAACTGAAGCACACACTGATTTTACTCCTATATTTACTCAAGATGAGGAGACTCAGGCCATGGAAAAAGCTGTTTCTCCTTAGACACTTCCTTGGTAAAGCAAGGGACAATACCTCATTTGCAGATTCCAATTTTAATAGAAAGTACAAACCCCTAGTGCTTGCTGTTATGGATCTGAGACCATTGGCAGGAGAAACACCACTTCAGAAAGCAGTGACAGTGCTTGGGGAGGGGATTAAGCAACCTCCCTTCTGGCAAAGTAACAAACCTCGGCTATCAAATCAATAAATGAAAAAAAGGAGTTTGTTTACAGGTTATTTTCAATAAAATGACTCAGCAGGATTAAATACACACAGAAATTCTTAATATCTATGTTAAGCTACATTAAATATCAGAAGAGGACAGTCCTACCCTCCTTCCATATGCCAATAAATACAGAATCACCCAGTGCTGGGCAACCAGCAGCTACCTCCATCCCTCAGCAACCCCTCCATCACCTCCATCCCTCAGCAACCCCTGTCCTTGACAAGTGCTCAACATGGATTCAACAGGAGATACTGCAGGGAACTCATTGCTTCTGCATGATGATGAAATCTTCATGAATGATACAATATTTCTGTAACTCCTCTAATGAAATATATTTATGATGTCCTGTACTTAAGCTTCTTTTAATGTAATATTTACAAAGATCTTTCCTTATGTCTGGCTTTTGTTTGTTGTGCCAGGTTATAGAATTAACAGCATGTACAGGTTTCCCTACTATATTGTTATAGTGTATATTAATCTATAGTGTCTCCAGTTTTTAACAATTCCATTACCAAATCCATATCAGGTCATGAATTTAGGAATATTAGTGAGGGGTTTTTTTCCTGACAATTAATGAAAAGTACATAGTCTTTGCTGGCACATCAACATTTTTACAAGACACGAATTTGCAACTCTTCTATTTCAGCAACACTACAGCAAGTGAAGCACTGAGACAAGCTAATACATTTCTTACAAATATAACCCCGGTCACAAAAGCTCATTTCAGTACCACAGTCCTACCAATAAAAGCTTCCAAAAGAGACATTGCCCAATTAATTGCATTTGCTAAAAACACAAAAACAGGTAAGAGATCATCTTTGATATCTAATGTTGAAATACTGCAAGTGTTGCCAGGCAAACTGAGCAAACCTAATTATGCATATGTCTGTAGATGTATTTTACATACAGAAAATAAATATGCACAAACACACAATAGGACTTGTGATAAAGAAATTTCAAATATAAACTGAAAAGAAAGCAATTAGAGCTATAAACTCCTACTTAACTTTTCTACCTAATGCATCATTTCCAACAATGAAAGATTCACTTGGGTGCAAACTTCCACACTTTGCTCTTAGGCCTGTTTTCCAATGCTTCTTTAAAAGGATATTTCAAACATTTTGTTTCCCTTACTGAAGTTTTAGGTTTTTTCCAGGCAGCTCAGAATTTAATTCCAAGCTGGTTCACTGGCTCATTACCAGGTGCTACAATTGATAAGATCACACATCTCCATTACCCAGGGAACGCCAAATGCTCCCCCAGCCCTTAAAACAATCACTTTCCTTTCTTGTAAAAATATCTCAAGCTCCATCTTCCATTCCAGTCGTCTTTGAATAAGGAACAATCACCCCAGTGGGAATGCAGCAGACTCCCGGAGCTGCATAGTTCCCGTATTTTTAAGAATATTGAGCCACCACACGCTGTGCTGTAACACTGAAGGGGAGAACCCCCCTTGCTTTTCCAAATTATTTTCCACCTTTAAATATACACAGGCATATCAGGAATATGATACTCTAAGCAATCCAGTCTAGAGAAAGGTGCCCCTGCCCATGGCAGGGCAGCTGGAACTAGACAGATGATCTTTAAGGTCCCTTCCAGCCCAAACCATTCTGTGATTCTATGAACTTTTTGCCTTTAAAAATGAGTGTTTTGATGAGATTAATGTTATTTTTTTTCCTTCAACAAAAACCTCCAAAAAACCCCAGGAATTGACGAGAGGCTTTTTATGGCTTGCAAGTTTCATAGTTCAAGAAGCTACAAAGGTATCATTAAGTTTAACAAAAGTTTAGGCAAGATTACTATTCAGAAGGAAGTGGCCAATGTAGCCCTGTCAAATTATAGATCAGACTTTTCCTAGTTGTAGACATTTCCCAGTTGTAGTGCCCTCAGACACCAAGGGAAAAGCACCTAATGTCACTCCTAAACTACACCTATAGAGCAAAGAAAAAATGCAAGAGCAGGTGCTTCCCTCCAGTCACTTCAACTGAAGCTCACTGAGATGCAGCAGAACACTCTAACAAACAGAATTACTTTTTTCCTTCCTGTACACAAGAACAATTGTATTTCCATGTTACATATACAGTGTCTGTGCCAAAGAAGCAGGATATCTTGCTTTAGAGATTATTTCCCTGCCTACAACCTTCACAGCAGCTTCCCTTACTCCATTTTCTTTGACTGTGTCCCTCTCATTGATCTTTTATCACCTAAAAACCTAAGGGCCTGTTGGATTGGAAGTTATCACTCTGTCAGCAAAACAGCAGAGATTTATGACATTGAGATGAAGGAGGAACAGCTCTAACCTCTTCTCTTATGCATCCAACTGTCTTGCTTATATTCAACACATGACCAGCAGGTCCCATCTGGACACCCCCCTCAACCAGCAGGGCTCACCAAAAAACAAACCCACAACATTTAACTTGGAACTGCTTCTCTTTTGTAAAAAAATTGGAACATTTGTGATAGGGCAAAACTCTTTCCCAGCATTTTAAATACATTTCACAACACAGGTTAAATTTTTTAATATTTATTTTAATCAAGGACAGGTTTTTGATTGAATTTGGCTTAATTATTTAAATCAGTATAGACTTGCCATGCTCATTTGAATGGCTGAGTTCAAGGACTGTGATCACCCTGCAGTAACAACTCACATGGCACACACTGAATTACATTAATTAATTGTTCATAAATGACTAAACAGAGCTCTTCTGGAAGATATTCAAGAAACTTCCTCCTCCTTGGGGTGGATAATTCACAGACCTGTAGCAGAGCTGCCCAACTACCCTTGGCTGTCACGTCTACACTGCTTTCACCCAGTTATTGTGTAAGGTTAAAATGGCAGGAATTCACAGGAAACACAAGAAAAAAGTTCACCAGTAAAAGTATCTAGGTCAAAGTGTAATACATTATGTTATTAATAATCTCAATAAAGGTCAGAGATGTTAGTGAAAAGTCTTTAATGATCCATGACTACTTTCTAGTCTGCTGTTACGGGCAGAAAGGAAACATCCCTGTATGATATCAGCACAAAGTTTCAGCACTTAGCTGGGAAAGGAGTGGTGACTGCTCAGGGATCAAGACAGCCACTTCAGCATCTCCTGAAGTTGCAACTGAGCTTCAGGATGATTAGTCCACAAGACCTGACATTTTAAGTTTCAAATTACTTAATGAGAGGGAGAAAGCAGCCAAAAATGTCTTACTCTTATCCTGACTAGAGTAATACAAACTTACTGAGAAGAAATACATCAGCAACAAAACACACATTTTCTCTTCATTCACCATTAGAATACCCTCAAATCTGGAGTGTGGAGATCCCAGACTAAATTATTCAATTCAGTAACACTGCTCAGATTAGATTTAGATGTGGAGGCAAAAATCAACAACACAGATTTACACAAATACTTTCTAAAGCAAGGAAATATTTTATTCTCTGTTGCAGACCTACAGACAGAGCCACAGAATTGGCTGCAATTAGGTCATCCCACGCTATCGCTAAGAAGATTTGACGATTTCAGATTTAAGAATGCTAAAAAAAAGTGGAAGCTCTGTATGAACACAGACTCACTGAAATATTTCAAAGCCTTTTCAAAGAACAAACATTTGCTGAGATCACATCTGGTACAATGAAAGCTCAATCTGTCCCATTCAAAAGAGAACAGAGCACTTAGAAAGTAAGTTATGGATAATAAAACTTACACGTCAAGATCCCATTTTAAGACATTATAAAATACTTAAAAGTTTTATCAGCTTTTGCTACAGGTAACCTGACGCTTTAACAGAAAAACCAAAGAGGCAGAATAAAGACATCAGAACTAAATAGTTCTCTCATTAATATATTACCTTTCTTGGACTGCAGATATCTCACAGCCCTTATCAAAGTAGGCCAGATCCGTCTCATTTCCCTAAGGTTAAGCCGGTGAACAGTACACAAAGTAATCATCGACTAAGGCATGGCCACCATTCAATGACAAATATAGCTCAAGCTATTTCTCATCTGTCCTATTTTTTGGGGAGGCTGTGATGAAGCTTTTTCTAGAAATCATCACAACTGGCAGCTGTGAAGATCCTGGTGCCTTTGTCCTCTTATGCAACTCCTGGTGTCCCCCTTCTTTCCCAACAGGAATAACAAGAGATTACAGGGCTGCTCTCCAGATTTTGGGGCAGAGGGGATGGACAAGCAATCTTTCCTGAAGTTATGTTCTGAGAACACAGGCGACCAGAGGAAGAGGTGGGATCATTTTTCATTCATTTCAGTTGCTGGAATGGGTGGGTGGGGGGGAATCAATACCTTTTATCATGGCCCAATGCAGCCATCCCCAGCCCTGCTGGGGCATCCTCTGGGACTGGAGTAGGAGGGAGAAATTGATACCTCAATACTAATCAGCCAGTACAGCAGATGGCAAAAGCTTGCTTTTGCTTTCAGAACATTTTTCTTTCCTACTTTGAAAAGTTACTTTCTGGGAGGTACCTTCATCCTGACCCTCACAATAGTCCAAGGAGAGGAATCCCAATTTCATCTAATACTTCTGTTACACAGTTTATGACACGTGGATCTGGCATTGTTGTTACCCCTTCACGTAAACAAGTTTTACTAAAAGCACTGGACACTCTGTATTAGCTTTGTTTCCAGCTACCGTTACTCATTGTTTACTAAATATTATTCCCTAGTGAGCTGACAGGTTCTGTACTTCATGAAACCAGGGTGTGGTGTTCCAACTTCTCCCATTTCTGAGTCCTTTCTACTCTATGTGGTATAATATGTCAATGTGTGGCAAGGACTAGTTTAGCCTGAATATTTATACAAGGTGCAGAAAGCAGGCAAGACAAAGACAGTGTTAAATGCTTCTTCGTGTGTCCTCCTAACCACTAGACAATAAAAACTGTAAATAAATTTAAGGTTTTGTTCAAGACAACTAATCAGCAGCTATGCCTATCAAATCCTTAGTTCAGATTGTTTGCCCTGAACTTCTGAAGTAACTGGCTGTCCGTGATCCAAGATTACAGTGACGCAATACTTCACTGCCAGTTTCTCTTCCAAAAAAGAAAGTACATTGAAATGAAAGCAAGCACGAGGAAGGTTATGCTTACAACCAGCAACATTCAACTTTTTAGTTGTTTTCCATCTAAGGAAGGTTTGATTCTTTGGCTACTAACAGAATTTAGACCTTAATCCCTGTACACTCACATGCACAACTCCAATATACAAATAACGTCCAGATGATAATACAGTAAATATTAAAGTCTTGGGGTGCAAATTAAGATTGTCACGTGAATGACTTTCCCATGTCCATCTAACTATTGTTAAGCCTCAATTTCAAGTCCAAGTCTTATTGTAATAAATTCATGCTCTGTGGCTACTTATTGTCTCAGTTTGGGGGTGGGTAATAGGGGTGGCAAATTCGGAGACATCAAGTAAAAAGATGTGAGTCTTCCACTGTAAAGGCTCCCTACGATCAGGATCAGACACTTAAAAACTACTTCATCTAAAAGGTGAGTGAAAGCAGAATCACCCTCGCAGCGGCTTCAAACATGCAAAGATCACAAACAAAGCCGTCAGATCCTCACATCAGTGCAAGTACAAACCAAACAGCTCAAGCGCTTTTTTCATTTCAAATAATTCTTAAAGGCAGAGGGAGGAAAAAAAAAAAAATCCCGAAGCATCCCAGCTGTCAGGTGAAGCAGCTCCTGCGGAGGGGCAGCTCCGCACTGCAAGCGCATGACCAGAATATTTATTTTCTAGCTTGGCTTTGATAGGAAAAAAAACATAGAACCACAGGTGGTAAAACGTTAAATTTAGAGGGAGAGAGAAATGCATAAAGATATATATATACACACACACACACTCATATATAAATTGAAGATCGGAGTACCTTTAGCCCAGCACATGGGGAAGGGGCTGCAGCCGCTTTTCTCCATGCAGCCCGCACCTGCCCGCCTCGGGGGCTGCTGCCCGGCCACCTCCAGCAGCCACATACACAGAGCGTGCTCGATGCCGGCCAGCTCCGGCACACAATGTCCCGATTCAGCGCTCCGGGCTCCTGCGGGGGGAGGCTGGAGCCGCCTGGACGTGCCGGATCCCGGGGAGAGGAGGCAGCCCCGGCCCTCCCCGGGGCGGTGCGCCTTCACCTGGCTGCGGGGGGAGCGCGGTCCCCCGGCCCGCCCGGGGCTCCAGCGCGCTCCGCTGCGGGGAAGCCGCGCCGCTGCCTCATCTCCCCCCTCCCCGGAGCATCATCCACCTCCTCGTCCCCGTCCTCCTCCTCCCCGGGAGCGGTGCCGAGGCGGAGTGAGCCCTGCGGAGGAGGGCGGGCAGGGGCGGGAGGCGATTACCCGGCTACCATTAATATGCTAATCCCCGTCTGCTGCCCGCGCCCGGCAGTCTCCGGTTCACCCTCTGCGCACAGACAGAGCGCTGGAAATGCCGCCCGGCCCGGCTGCGGACCGGCCTCGCTTCGCCGCCGCTGATGTTCCTGTTCCCGGCTGCCCCGCACCGCCCCTTCCCTGCCGCACTCGCGTTTTGCCATCGCTTTTGCACATTTGCCGTGTCCGCTTACCGACACAAGCGCCAGGCATCCTAAAAGCAAAACTTCGCTCTAAGCGCTGGAAAACTTCCCCAAACTTCAGCAGGAATTGGGGTCACATCCTCCATCAGCACTTGCCTCACTCCACGAGGTTATGGATGGAAGAAGCCTGGCAGTGCTGCTTTGCCCTAAAGAATGAATATCGCAGCCCACGCCAGTCCTTAGTGCCACATCCAGCCCCCTCTAAACCCGGGGCTTCTTTATTGACTTCTCATCAGAAGGCAAAGGTCACATCAAACATTCACCCCAGCTGGTGAACGGCCTTTGTTTCTTAACTTTTTAGCACCTAACATCCAAACTGCTTACAAACAGCATTCTTTTAAAATGGTGAGTATAAATACTGCAAAAGCCAAAGTTTATAATAATCACACAAACAGGCAGAATGTGTATATGAAAATAAAGCAAATATGCATTTTACAGCAAAGTATTTCACAAAAATTATAAATAACTGATTCAGCTAGAACATGTATTAAAATCAACAGGAACAAGATTCACACTTATCATTAAAGCTCTTTATATATTCCACGGTAATCTCTTCTCACTCCCAGCCCTCAGCAGTAAGGCGTGAGGCTTATCCAAGACTAGAACCAAAAGAGAATTAATCTAAAGCCAGCAGCCTTCAACTTAACCTATCTGCCTACTTGTTACAGCATGCACTCGTCTACAGCATATGTTTAATTACCATTCTTTACTGCCATCTCATTTCTCAATATACTGACTGGCCTTGTAGAATTAGTGATGTATGTCAAAATTCTTGATTAAAAAAAAAAAGAAGAAGAAAAGAAGCAGCAACTGCATTTGACTATTGTCTGCTTCTATTTAAACGAGAAAAAATATTCACTGGAAAAAAAAAAGAGAGAGAGAGAGAGAGATTAGGCCACAACCAGGCCCATCAGATGTTCTGCATCACTGCTCAGGCACAAAGCTCTTTCTGGGGCTGAAGAAAGCCAAAGGGAACTGAAGACATGCCTGGGTGCCTTCCTCCCCCCACCACAAAGTTTTCCAAGCCCCTCCGTGCTACACAGACAGACAAACACTTCTAGTGACAAGGTCGATTATATTTACCTTCAATAATAAAGCAAAACATACTACAGTAATATTTAAACCCCCAATTATTGCAGTTGTGTGGGGACAGAAGGGGCACAGACAGGCTCCGTGCCTCTCTGGTTCACGCTGCAGATGGCAGGGCAGGAAAGCTGCTTTTACACATCCAGCTCTGCCATGGGCTTCCTCAGTGACCTTGAGCAAGTCAGACTTGTTTCCTTAGAAAAAGAAAACTGCAGATACTTCTTCAGTTTTCCTTAAGTTGGTTTGATCTGTGCTCTAGGGTGTAAAATATATTTTTAAAAATGTGCTTCTTCCATAAAAAGAAAATGTTTTCCAGAAAAGCATATAAAAGAATATCAAGAAGTAAAAAGGGAAGGTCTAAATTAAATTTTATTCATGAAAGCAAAACCCTTTAAATATCAACTGGTAAGTGCATTGCCAAGGAGAGTTTTAATAAACAGAATGTGTGGACTCTGTGTATTCTTTACACTTTTAACAGATGAGGCTAATACAGATTATCAATCCAAGTGTCAAGAGATACTGCCTGCTCATATAACACCAGTATTAGATTCATTCTTCTCAAGGACATACCTTCTTGGTTTTGTATTAGACTACAAAATGAAGGCAAAAACAAAGTACTTCATAGCATGAGAATTTTTTTAGTTCCGTTTTAGAAGCTGTCCAACATTTTACACTCTGAAAATGTGTTTTTTCACTTAAACCAAGTACTTCCTTGGTGCTTTTTAAGAAATACTTAATACCTATTTGTTATTGTAAGAAGTATACAGTGGACATATGCTCTTTCTTTTCTTTCAAATAACATGATAATATTTTTTTAGTTCCGAAAAAAAAAATAAAAAATAAAAAATAATAAAAAAAAACCCACCAAAAAAGGCCAAAAGCATAAAATTTATGTTCTGGAGATATTCAGAAATCCCAAAATTCCAAGTTTCAGGGAGGAAGGCAGGCAGGGATGGAGCAGCAGACAAGGCACAAAGTAAAAAAACAAACTTGAGAAGTGAAATACATCTCCAGTATACTCAATATTGAGTATTTACAACATTTTATAAATACTGCTCATCAAGTAGGGATCTGAGTAGCATTTATGTAAAGTAATCTGTTTTAAGTAATGCCAATCAGATTATACCATTTACTGAGGTAAGACATCTGTCAGAAATTAGGGCTGTGGAACAGGAGCATTGGTTCTTGTTTTGCAAGATGCATTTGCTGACACACACTGATAGTATCAGTGTAGTAGTCTCTGTGTAAGCAATGATGATAACAGCTATCAATGAAAAACCTAAAAAAGTTTTTCTACAAAAAGAATTCATAAAGTTTTATTAAGAATATGTAGAAGAACTGGCCATTTTCTTGAAGCACACATTCTAACCAGAAAAAAAGCTCAGACTACCCCAGTAATAACAGACAGGCCAAGGTCAGCTAAGAAACGGCATTTTGCCCCAAGGAAATTCAAGTTAAGACTTTTCTGCTATGACTATGATTTTGGTTACTCAGTTTCAGCCTGCTTTTAAAGACTACTGAGTATCAACATCAGCTTTTGGAAAGCAAGAGGGGAGGGAAAAAGTCAGAAGCATTTTTAAAATTGTATCGAGGTATTTAATTTTTTTAATTTTCCTTGTAGCACTGAGCCTGTCTCCTATTGATGTCGCCTTCAAAAATCAAAAAGCTTTGGGGAACAAAGGGTTAAACAACAGGGTTTTGTTTTTTACCATTGTGAGAGATATAAAAGTTTGACTAATTTTTTCCACTCAAACTTATCCAAACAAAAATAAAGATCAGGCCCATCAGACAAACTGGCAAACCTTGGCTTTCTCCATGGTCATGTCCAGAGCCAGAGCTCCTGGGGGTGTCCCTGAGATCTCATCAGCACAGAACTGACCCCAGTTTCTCCCTCAGTAAATGGCATCATTAGGAACTCTCTGCTATTCAACTGATCTTTTTTTCTCAACAGTTGATATCTCTATTCATCAAATTTTGATCAAACTGGCTGGAAAGTTGGAGCACTGTTAGGAAGGGGACCAGGACAGATCCAAACAGGGAATACTTGCCCAAGTTCCACTGCACTGAGGAATCAAACTGAGCTCAGGATTTGGAAACTCTGAAGAAACCAGACAGATTGGTACCGGGGCAGTGTTGGAGAGCAGAACAGAAATTTGCTTTTCAGTTTCTCTCCTGCAACACCTCAGCCACCAGATGAACAGAACAGCAGCAGAGATCTCCTCCAAGGGAGAAAAGAGGAGCCCATTCATTTGTTAGAACAAAAATGAAGAGCTACAGCCCAGAGCACAGCCATGACATCAGCATTAAGGCTGGAGACATCATCTCTGCTCTGGAGACAGGATGAGAGAGCAGGGAATGTTCAGCCTGGAGAAGGCTCCAGGGAGACCTTAGAGCCCCTTCCAGTGCCTGGAGAGGGACTTCTGACAAGGGCACATGGTGATAGGACAAGGAGGAATGGCTTTGAACTGAAAGAATATGTGTTTAAATTAAGTATTAGGAAGATATTCTTCACTATGAGGATGGTGAGACACATCCAGAGAAACTGTGGATGCCCATCCTGGTAAGTGTTCAAGGCCAGGCTGGATGGAGCTTTGAGCAGCCTGGGCTGGTATAAGGTGACTGTGTCCATAACAGGGGGGTGGGAAGGAGATGAACTTGAAGGTCCCTTCCAACCTAAACTGTTCTGTGATGATGATGCTTATTATTATTTTGGACTCAATAATTCATAGTCTTAGTCACTTCATGGGCTACTGTTCATCAGTCTAGTAATTACTAGAAGCTGAAGAACAAAGGCAATGTTTTGAAGGAAATCTTCATATTCCTGTAGGAGATGGAAGAAGAGTTCATTGCATTCATCTTGCTGATAAAAAAAGTTTTCAAAGTTTGAGAACTTTACCCTCAGAACAAGTGAAGAATTTTTTTTGTAAAGCCACAAATGCTTTCTACCATGACAACTGCAGCCCATAAACCTGAGTGCCTGATGAATGTTTTAAAAATTAAAACATGTTTATTGATCAAGTGACAATCTTTTGCATCTGAATTAATTTGCTTTTCCATGTTAGTATCCAGAATTCCCCAAACATGCTGTCCAGACACTGAAACTGCACTGTAATCTTCATTCATCTTCATTCCCTCAAGTTAGTTCTTTGTGTGAGTTTTTTCCTAAATATTCTAATTATTCTTTGGGTGTATGCATTATTTAAAAGTGGAAAATATTATCTACCCTAAGTCTCCTCTTAGCCAAAGTCTAAACTGTTCTGTGTTCACAGGAACTACTGAAAAACAGTGCACTGTAATTACAACAAATCCAAAATGACAACTCCTGACCTCTGCCTTACTCTAAACTCAGGTTTGCTAAGGCTGTTTTGGAAATCTACTTGGATTACCTGGTCTCTAAATCTATCATTCTTGCCCCCAAGCAGCCCCTTTCCACTCCACCCACACCTTCTCTAGCTCAGTTTCCTCCTGAACACCCTCTGCCAAAGGGCACAGAGGAAATGAGGGTGATGGGCTCCAGGACCTCCAAGAGTCTCTGCAGACTGAGAAGCTCTGTCATCATTATCCTGCCACCAGAGATGGTCTTTCTTATTTAACTCTGAGCATTCTGACAGGCAAAACTGAAAAAAAAATGATATTTTACTTTAAGTGTTGAAATCCAAGCCCAGTTTTTCAACAGAAATGATTCAGCACAACTGAGAAGCAGCATCACCTCCATGAATTCATTTTAGACTTTGCAATATGAGCAAACTCTAATTCCATGCTCCAGACTACATTAGGCCATTTTTCTCCTGAAGAAGAAAGAGAGAGAGCACTTACATCAACTCATTCTAGAATATAAACTGCTGAGGATCTCTGCTTAAGACATTCTTCTGGCAAAAAGTCAGTCCAATACTGAATTTTTTGTTAGATTTCTCCATTTCTCCAATAGCAGGATAATCTTGGGTAGTCCCAAAAAGTAGAGAGTTTTAAAACACTTTGTGACCTTCTGAACCATGGTCACCTGTTTAGCCTTAGGATCATTTGAGCTACATTTTAAAAAAGTAGTTGACAGAATTCACTGATTTTATTTTCAAATCTTAACCTATTGGTAGTAGTGAGGTGGGGAGCAAAACAGATCAGGGTGTTGGGAGAGAGCAGGAGGAATTCAGTGTTAATGAGGTTTCCCATACCTCCCCTTCCCAAGGGATCCTGTGATGCTGTGCAGCAGAGCAGGCAGCAGTGCAGCCTCCCAGCCTATGTTGTTAAGACAACAGATGTTAAAAGGGACACCAAGTTAACTTTAATTTCATTATTCCATAAATAAAGACTAGCCATTTTTTAAACCCATATGGGTTGTATTAGTTTTCAGGCATGAAAGTTGTAGCAGATTTCCTTGTGGGTGGACTAAGCTGCTCATCTTCTCTCACTTCCTTACATTTACTTTTTGAAGACTTTACTGTAGAGAAGGATAAAGTCAATGCCATGAAAGCTGAAAAAGGTTTAAAATTACTCCTTCCTTAGGACACTGATTCAAAATCTCTCTTTGTTCTTGTTCTAGGCTATTTACAAAAAAATCCACCCAATAAAACCATTTCTATCCTCAAGACATCTTTGAGAAGTTCATTCACTATTCCATTCCTTAAAGCTAAAATCTGCTTCATGGACACCTGGAGAGAAGAGGTGAAAAAAAGAGAAAAAGTGAATCCTACACAAGCTATTCCTTATTTTACTGCAAAATAAAATCTGATCATTCTGGTCTGTGACAGATTCACTGCACTTATCAGTTTGCATTGCATATCTTCAGCCTCCAGTGTGGGGTGACTGGAGAAGGAGTGAGACAAAGCAATCCAAATGGTCACCAGAACCTTTCTTGACCTTATAAAACTTCCCATTTTTATGGCAAAACCATTCAATTTATGAGGTAAACACAGCAGAAGGTATCTGAAGGGGAAGGACCCCAGCCCTTTGATGCTGTTGAAAGGAACTGCATTCTGTGAGGATTACTTTTGTTCAGTGGAAGGGATCCATGAGTGGATCAGTTGACCTTACAGATTCTTAAAATCCACCTTTATCAATTCAAGGGTAACCTAGAAATAATTAGCCACATCTTCTAAGAGGAAAATAGGAAAATGAAGTTGCTTCTGGGTCAGCAATTCTCGTCAGTGTCTTATAGTATCTGGGCTGCTTTCTCTCTCATCTAAGAAGCAATGAAACAAAATTAAGTAAGAAAGCTGTGCAGCCACGTAGGGCCCAGTTATTTATCAGAAATGGTGTCACTTGGACATGTCTTCCTTGTCTTGCTTCTCCTCCAGATGCCAAATACAAAGCTAAAACAGCAGCTCATCAAAACACTTTTAGTTGCAAACATCTTTTTTAGGAAAAAGTTGAACCTGACTCCCAGTGTCACATAAACCACAGATATAACATCAGCAACTCCTCGGACTCCCAAGCTCTTAAATACAATTACAAACTGAATAAAACAGTAATACATGATCTCACAATAATGCAGTATTTTTCTATTTATGTATGAAAACACACTGGTGGAACAGTTCATATTGTATTTCTTAGTGAAGGATGAGAATAGCATAAATCCCTTATATATAAACAAACTCTTATAGGCTAAAACAAAGATCTATTTAAGTTTAAAATTCCAGAGTCACAGAATAAATCAACAAGCCAAGGCTGATACTCTTCAAGTCTAAGAAAGCAGACAATTAAAAATTAATTTTTAATTTTTACAGAACATATTTTTAAAATTTTATAACACAAACATTAATGCTGCTCTATTACCAAGCAAATTCAGTGCCTGAGCTATCAAGCAAAGAAAAGCATATTTAAAAAATAAGAAAATATTGTTAAATAGGTACAAATCCCCCTTTCCCTCTATAATAAGCAAAATTTGGATTGAAAAATTCTAAAAAATGCTTAGGAGAAAAATGTTTAAGTTCTTGTTTAGGAGAACCTCTAGTAGAGGCAAGGTGTAGCTGAGCCTCTAAGTGACAGAAAATTCAATTCCTATGCACTTTAATCAACCCCTCTTATTTGCACCAAGAAGGGACATTCACTTTTCAGGAACTTGCAGCTACATTGCTGCTTCATGAGACCAGCAATAAAGTTCCAAGGAACAGCTCCTCAGGCAGTCATGCTATGCTGTTACAGGAACTGAAAGGTCATCCTCAGCTAACACAAAATCTTTTATTCAGTGCAAAATCCACCACCTTAAATAGCCTCATTTGCTCCTCCAATTACACAAGACTGCACAGTTCTGCTGAACAAGTTCTGTTTACCTAGGAAAATGCCTGCAGAGTGGTGTCAAAGAGCTCAGAAACACAAGAACTTGTTGCTTCAATTTAAAAAAGGCTTCCAGGAGCTCACCACCAAATGCAGCTCGAGTTAGTGGAGGTAACCAGCTGTTCCAGGATGGAACAGCATTCAGTGTGTCAAAGGCAGCACATATCCCCTCTCTGCATCCTTTCATAGCAGTAAATTGATGAGCAGACCAATGCAACCTCTGCTCTGTAGCTCCAAACTGAGCTGAGCTTTAAGTGTAGTAAGCTTTACCCAATGACTTGACAACTTCAGCACAAAAGGCTTTGATGAAGCTGAAAACAGATGTGCAAGAATGCTGATATAAAAATGAAAGTAGGCAAGACCAAGATGTACAAAACCAACTGATACAGCTGGGAAAGAGATGTTTGGGCATAGCCCTTCTTCAGATCTGAAGAAAGGATGTTAAGTAAGTATCCTATGTCTTCAAATGGTAAACAAAACATCAAAAAAATTCCTTTCTGATGGCAGCCTGAACGACCTACTTTACCAAACATCAGAGGGCCAACACTGTCAGCATGTAACAGCATCTGACAGGGCCAAGAGCTCATCTCTTGTGCAGTTCTGAGCTGCAGAGCACAAGATTCCAAAAAAACCTCTGGTACTGCTCTCCACAATCCCATTTGATGCATTTCAAGACTCAGACTCAAGCTTTTAAGTGAACATGAGGCCAGGACAAAGAAATATCAGTGACTGCATAAACAGAGGAAGAATATAAACCTTGTCCTGCCAAACAGACATGGAAGAAGAAACATAATAAACTGGGAGTAGGAAAGTTCAAGGACCCTGAAGTAAATGCATAGTAAGAATTTTTAATTGCAAAAGAAGATATAAAACTGTCATCTCAATAGATTAAATATCTTCAAGGAATGTCTTAAGTCCTTTCTGCCTTGGGGTAGGACAAAATTCCTTCACCCCTCAAGTTCTGAAGTCATCAGACAAAGCCTGATCACTGTCCTTAAAATTTCTACTTAATACTCTACTTTTAGAAGTTCTATATAAAAATCTTAGTAATTATGTTACTGAGGTTTCCAAAACCTCAGTGACAGTCACTGCCTCTAACACCTCACTGAATCATTTGGCTCCCTCACCCTTCTCTATTGCAAAGCCTCAAGCTTCAATAATACCTTTTATTCCACCTCTTGGAGGGCACATAGGTGACCAGGGAACAATCAGCAGGAATTTCAGTGGTGATCAATAATTTTTTTACTGGGACTAAAAGCCTTAGTAGCATTCTAACCTTTCCTTAGTATCATAAAATACCCTGAGTTGGAAGGGACCCACAAGGATCATCGAGTCCAACTCCTGGCCCAGCACAGGACAGCCCAGACAATCCCACCACGTGCCTGACAGAGTTGTCCAAATACTCCTGGATTGTCAGGCTTGGTGCTGTGACCATTTCCCAGGGGAATCTGTTCCAGTTCCCAACCACCCTGTGGGTGAAGAACATTTTCCTAATATCCACACACAGCTTCAGGCCATTCCCTTGGGTCCTGTCACTGGTTACCACAGAGAAGAGATCTGTAGTAGAGATCAGAGATACTAGTTCAGCTGCTCTTCAAATCCATGAAAATTGGCTCCACTAAGACATCTGAAGACAATGTGAATCACAATATGAAGTCTATTAATCCTGGAAATACAGTTCCAGTATTTCTCTGTATTAAGTTTTTCACAAAAAGAGTAATCACAGATAATTTTCCCCGATTGTCATGGAAAAAGAAAAAAACAAACCATGTGAAACCATTCCAGTAAGTCATCTGAATGGACAAAAGCTAGAAACTTTCAAGATCTTCTTAAAGGAATAATTAGTGCACAAAGATATAATCTGGAAAAATTTTTGTGCCAGAGTTAAACAATGTAAGAATTTCTTAAGAAGTTTCCCATCCACCTCAAGGGTAATTACAGCTCACTAATGGAAGCACAGGCATTTAATAGCCCTCTTCTGTTATCCTGACCCTTCATCAGAGTCAAGTCCTGAGGAAAAATGTACTTGCTACAAGAACAGACTTCATTGGTGTTAAGTTTGACCCTTCCATATGAAAACCTGAAGAACATCAGCTTTACACCTGACAAAAGAATTTTTGCAGTTTTTCATATTCAAGTTAGTGGTCCCCAGGGAAAAGGCCTGCAAGATACACCACGGCTATCATATCTTAAATATGTTCTTATTTTAAATATTAGATTTAATATTTTCTTCTGAAAATATAAAAGGGAAGAGAGGGAGCCATAGGTATCAATTTTTGTTCTTACTTCCTTTTCCCAGTCTTCGCTGTGCAAACAAAGCCAGCACAAATAAGTTATGAGCTAAGGACACAAGGAGAGTGTTCAAACTATACATTAAGGATGTAAAAATAAACTAAGGGAAAGATCATATAATCCTTTATTTATGGTCATTTTAGGCGTAACTTACAACACAATAATTGATTAAAGTTCACCATGCAATGTTTTTCCTCTTGGTTCACTGTAGTCACTGGTGTTCCTCTTCAAACAAGCTCATGTGTATTTTGGGAGAAGATCCCAAGCCACTCCCAGCCCAGGTCTTGCAGAACAAAACACACACTAATATCTAACATTTTGTATAAGCCAACTACACAAGATCCAGCTTGATATTGAGATTCTTTCTTTCAGTCACACTGTTATCCCCACCCTTCCTTTACTCCATAGCTGTTGCTGTGAAGACCCTGAGTAGTAACACACTCCAACACTACAGCAAGAGGTTACAGAAATTCACAGAAGCTGCACTTTCTGTGGAACAGTTGTATAAAAACAGTGAATGCATTGTGAGCACTAAAGAACACACATTTAGGAACCACGGTTATTGGACTCTTCAGTTTGCCAAATTTCATCTTCTCCTTAGATAATTCTGCACCAGAACACGACACTTTCAGTGACTGCCACTGAAGGTTTTGTGCTGTAAAGGAGCAGCAGAAGCTCATTCCAAATATCCTGATGCCCTGATTATAGCACACTGCCCTCCATGTGCGAGGCTGGCTCTGTTCTTGGATTTGTTTTTTCTCCTGTAAAAAGATAGATGAATTCTCCAATCACTCTTAGCAGATACACATCTCCTACCTTGCCTATACAAAAACTTTTACAAACCAGAAAAACCTGCTACGACAAAAGTAAAAAACAATCTTGAAACTCCTAACCACTTATCAAAAACCCTTAAAAATCCTTTTAAAATGTGCAAACACCCAATGTCTCGTTTTTGTGACTCTGAAAGAGTCCAGAAAAAATTTTAATTCAGATCTCCAAGTACATCATTAGAATAACCCTTGCCAATATCCCTCCAGCTGTTTCTGCACAACCACCACCAGCCAGTTTGCCAGCAAGAACATCCATGCAGTGAACTTTCCTCACTCAGGGAATGCCTCAGCTGAGTGTGAACTGCCAGGTCCTGCATATCCACCCATACTTAATGGCACAGAACCCACAAGGAACCATTTTTGCTCTGTATTCCTTTGACACCAAAACAGGTAAACATCTTCTCAGAGTACATAAGCATCCTGTTCCAAGCAAAACATTACTACAAGTTATTTATTTTTTGACAGCATGTAGTACAGAGCTCTAAGTTCCTCTGCAATTCCTCTGATATTGTACCAACAAAAATCTGTAGTTCAGATTCAATAGTTTCTGACCAAGGTGTCCCTTCCCCCCCACAAAAAAATAAACCCCTAAGAATTTTTAAGGTTTTCTTCTTTTATATTTTGTCCAAAAGCTCCATAACTTGCCTCTTTTTTTTTATTTTTAAGAAGAATGCCAACTGTTAGCATGTTTAAAATAAAGCACTGAATGATCCCCATTCCTTGTACCCTTAACTACACAAGACAAATTTGCCACCTCTCAGATGGAAGACTGACAAATCCTTCCCTGGTAAACCTGGCTGAGGATTGTCACCAGGTGCCCACATGACACTGAGGCTCAAGTTTCTTGTCCATCCTCAGCAAGAAAATAATCTTATTATTTCTAAAATAAACTTTCCAAACTAGGAATAAAATCACATACACTATCAAAAAGAATGAAGAGTATGTGCAGCTGACTTCATTCAAAGCTGAACTGCATAACTGTAATTCAAGATATTTCAGGTTATCCAGGTTGGAGCAGCCACACCTTTTTCTGCCACTTGCAAAAAGAAGTAGAACAATTTTCCCTAGGAAAGGTATCCTTATCCCTCTAAACAGCATAATTCCGAAAGACATTGTAGTATCAATTTCTAATGATGCAGATAAAAATTTCCAATTTGTTCTACATGAGAAATTAATTAAAACAAAGAAAAATATCTTGGATATTTTTACATTCAAGTGGTACATTTGCATATGATGCACCCTTGATTGCTGCAATTCTTTCACTCTGAGATGACTGCCCAGTAATAAGCAAGAACAATCCTCACAGCAGTGTGGATGTCTCCAAAACCATGGGAGCCAGAACTACAGGAAATGATAGGGGAATGTGCTGAACTGCTGATTTTTTTTTTGTTTATTTTAAAGTGTCAGACTTTATTGATCCAGCTTGTTAAGATTCATAGGGACATGGGACAGAGGACTTGAAGGACCTTTCATGTCATCAAATCTTACACCTTGCCTCCTTATGCAATCATGTCACAGTCCCATTAAGTGCCCAATATATCAAATTTCACTTTCTTTGAGCACAAAATCAGTCTAGAGGAGATACCAGGGGCACCACATCATTCCCAATAAACCTGGTTTATGTCCTGATTTTTTTTTAAATACATACTCTCAATTCTCTATAATGAAACTTCTTTTCTTCAACCCCTTCCCCTTTTTTTTCCTCTGTCCCTATACCAAATCCCAGAAAAACAATGTTCTGCAGCCAGGGCAAGTTTCTTAACTATAATTCATTTCACAGACTGCCCTGGCAAATGGGGGAGGTTCCTGACAGCCAAAAGAAAACAAATGGCACTTGAAGAGGGGAGGGTCTGGATGACTAAGGCTGGTCACCCTTACCTCCACTACTGACAAAGTGATGGAAGTAACAACACTGGAAGCCATTTCTAAACAAATGAGAACAACAAGGTGATTAGAAATAGCCAGCAAGGATTTATGAAAGGGGAAATATGCCTGATCAACCTAATGAACTTCTTTGATTAAAACACAAGCTTGGCAGATGAAGAGTTCTCATTTCTCTTAACTTCAGCAAGTCTTTCAACACTGTCTCCCATGACAGCACCGTAACAGACAAACTGATGAAGTTATGGACTGAATAAATGGACAGAGAGATGGCCTGGAAACTGTCTGGACTGTCAGGCTCATATTTCTAAAGGAAAACCACTACAATAAAGCTAACTTACAGTTTCTTGAGGTGTTCAATATATCTCATCACCTCAATATTACTACACAGGTCAGCCTCACTAATAAAAATGTTTTTCTTACCAAATCATGCTGTTGCTCTTGCCCTGTGTGGGCAATCAGCTATAAAATATGGATGGGAATGCAGGAAAGAGGGCAGTGTCAAAAGCACAGCCAAAATAAGCCAAAAAAGTTTCACTGGAAAGGTTGGCAAATACACAGATTTCATGTCAAGGTCTAAGCTGTCATCTCCCCAAGCCTTCAACACAAAAAAAAAGGAGATATTCAACAGTTACAGTTTACAAAGGATAAATACATTGCTTTTCCTAATATCAGAGGTATATAACAATGGGAAAATGCATTTTACGAGGTATAGATGATTAATTTTTTAAAACTACTCAACAGAATTTTAAAATAGGAAGATTTAATGCACAAATAACAAGAGAAACTTCTTCCAAGTGACATTTAAGCTTTGTCGGCAATAACCTCATCCAGTAGTAATAGCAGGCATCCAATAGGGAATTTGGAAATCTTTGGAAATCAGCAATAACACCTGCCTTGCTGATAGTGAAAAGAATTCAAGCTACAGGCCATATCTGCATCAAAAGAAAAGTCCTCTCACATTTTCAGAGCTGTACAGGGCATGCAGGCAGCTATTCTAACTTGACAGCACTAATATTTCATAAACTGTTTTTGGTTCCATACTCAGCACACAAATGAAATCATTACAACCCAAGCCATTACAAATATATGAAAACTAAGTTTACTGTTGCTTAAAAATCAGAATTTTTACTAACATTTGCAAAGATTGCTAGAAAAAAAGATCCTGATTTTCAAAGGGATTTCTGAAAGTACAGCTTTTAGAGAAGAAGTACAGGTTTTCTTGTGCAATCCCTTCAGCACCATGCCAGGCATTCTAAAATGAGAGGAACTGCTCAGTCTTAGTGCAGCTTGTATTTAATTCTTACTTAAAACCAAAGTGACAAATCAAAAAGCCACTATTTTGTACTTTTTTTATTTCTGCCTACACACTTGGTTACCTTTTCCCCCCCTTTAAGCAGGGATATTAACAACAGTTCTCTGCTCATGCTACTGAGTTTATTCTCAGCTGCATGAATAATCGTTGCATAATTTATTACCCTCTGTAATACATGTGAACATTTATTTTAAGAATTCTGCATAACCTCAATTCTGTCAATTCTTGCCTACTGCAACTCTGGCAATACCTCAACCGATTTTGAATTTTCCGTCTTTTAACATCGTAGGAAGAACCCAACCCTTTGGGGCTTTTGAAATTCTGGCTGCTGTATTTAAGTTCATCACACAGGCAGGTGTAGGTTTAGGATAAGGAAGATCTTTTGCACAGCACAGCATTAAACACCCCATCTCCTGCCTAGTGGGTAAGAAGAAGGGGAAGCAGGAGGTTGTTCCAAGGCTGTGGAAAGCGCCAGGAGATGAATCTGATTTCCTTAAGTGGATCATGAGCAGGCCCTGTGTAAGCAGCAAGGCCAAAGACACCAACAGACTGAATGAGGACATGCCTTTAATTCAGAAACATCTTTAGGTTCAGCTGAAATTGTGTAACTTTTTCTTTTTTTTTTTTGTCCTAAATGAGGACTTGGAAGTAAAAATAGTTACAAAACCATTTAATATTTCAAGATAACAATGACAGTGTGCAAATGGTGCTTATCTAAATTGTACATTATACAGCAAAAAGTGAACACAACCCCATCAGATTTAAAATATGCTGCATATCTGAAATAAGAACTAGGTAAGAGATGTGTATTTCCTATTAATTTTTCGATACTTTATGTTAGGAGTCAGCAAGATTTTATTTGATTCACCAGATATTATCTAGAGGAGTCATCAAGAACAAACAACTGTACCTGAGATTCAATTCTGGCATAATGTTTTATTGAATTTTAAACCAAAAATCCAGTATATGTCTGTTTCCCACATTTGTCTTTATTTTCCTCTAGTTCTTTGGTACAGTTTCTTGCTTCCTTACTATTTCTTCATTCTGGTAATGAAGACATATTTGCACTGCAGGATCAGGAACAAAGGACCAGCTTTTAGGAAAAGTCACCTACATCACACAGATGCTAGAGCTGTTTTAAATTCAGAGCAAGAAAAAACCCAGGAGGGATTGTTTTTAATCCCCACAGTGTCAACAGAGAAAGTTTAACTGCATTTACCAGAGGAAACCAGTCCTTCATGCCCCCAGGCATGCTGTGAACACACTTGTGTGGCAAGAGAACTTCACTTATAGACAGAAGAGCTGTGTGCTCTATCTACCTTCAAAATTACAATATTTTAGCAAATTGTTCTCCAAACCCCTCCTGGTTGACATTCCAAAGATCTTCTCTGCTCATCTGCATAGCCTCAATTACAAGGCAGTAAAAACCCAAGTTAGCCATGAACTTCAAAGCAGTGATAGAGTTTAATTCAGGATAACTCTCCTGAGTAATGATTTGACTAACGACCTCATCAACTAATGCATTCTCCAGCACAGAAACAATCCCTCTTTACAAGGTTTTGCTATGAAATAAGTGTTCTGGATAAGTACAGGTTTTACTGACTAAATCAAACTTATGTATAATCCAACCTCAAACAAGACACTACAATAAAGACACCACATCAAGTAGTCTCCTTACTGCAAAATCTTCAAACACTGCAAAAGCCTCCCCTCATCATATTATGATGAAAATTTAGAGCACTAAAACCAGGTGGCAAAAGTCAGAACATTTCTAGTGACATCTATTGTCCACTGCTGAAAGTGGCACCCAGGAGAAAAAAGTTCTCTAAAACTCTAAATAAGAAAATACCATTATTTATTGCAGAGATGAGTTTTGATGATTAAAACTTCCTATCTGAATGCAGAACCTCATCTTTATTCAATTATATTATATCTTTTATCCAGGCTGCTTTTTCAATTTATCAAATTTCTTTTGAATTTTAATCACATCATCCAGTGTGCTCGTAACTCTTTTTGTGTTGGTATTACTGGAAGATAAAGATAAATCAAGTCCATTTTCATGGTCATTAATAAAAATACTGTAATACCACAGGACAATACAGACCTCTGTGAGACTCCAGCCTTCCCTTCTGACAATATTTTAAGCACGTTTTTAAAACAAGTTTCCTTAGTTCCCTTACCAGGAGGTGCTGCCAAATCTCTGCTACAGGTAAGCCATGGTGTGTAGTTTTTATATCCTCTTAAAGTCCTCTTGTCATGCCATGGGAAAAGCTCATCCTTTGAAAATCCTGGGAAAACTTCTGCCCTCTATCAGTACTTGCAAGACACAGTTAAGGAGTACAATTAGGACACTCCCACACACAGACTCAAATTGAAAAGAATAATCTCATTGTGACTCAGATTCTCACCAGTCAAACTCTTCAAGTCCCAAATATAAATTCAGAAAAAGTTTCATCACACATCCTTGTCCTAGAAGCTGCAGAATAAAACCTAACAACAATACTTATCTTCTTGTCAGCCTGACCTGAACACCAGATATTTATTTTTCCAATATTTTTTGTAAGTGCCAACTTCACAACCACTCTCAGCATTCAAAATCATTTTAAAGATGTCATCCTTAAAAGAAGACTTCCACATTTAAACTCCTCTTCACTGCTTCAAGAAAACATGATTTTTTTTTGCAGAAGAGCTGCTCTGAAGTTCTTGTGGAAAAGACTACACCATATCAGCTATCAAGCTTTTAACTGAAATTGCCATTTGATTCCAACAGGAAAGAGCAGCCACCTTCACAGCAGGTGTTAATATCAGCAAGAACAAATGAAATAATGGATACATAAGCAAAATCACCAAGGCAGAGGGCAAGGATGAAATGCAACAGGCCTAAGAGCAAATATCAATTTCTTGATCAATCAGGAGTAAAAATGAACTTCGGTCAGGATTCCAGAATTTACATTACAAACAGGGAAGAGACAGACAAATTCTACCTGCCATGGAACAGGAGACATCCTCACTCTGAGCTCTGTATCACATCTCCAGCCCACAGCACAAATGAATGCATGAATTTTAAAACTTTGTTAAAGGCCAAATGTAACAAACAATAAACAAAAAATGTTATTTCTAAAAATCAGATCGGCAGGGTTGGGTTTTTCTGGTGGGGTCCATGTTTTTGGGCATTTTGTTGTCTACTTTTAGGTTTAGGGTTTGTTTTTTTAATTTTTAAACACCACTGATAGAAGAGTCCAGTAGAGCAGCTCAGACACAAGTCACCTGTGACTCCAGCCAAGTGAACACTGTGTCACCTTCCCTACTATGACCTGTGGAGATTCATTCCACTCATAAACCCCCCCCCAGCCCATTTCCTTGCACTCTGTCCCTCTGAACCACCCCTAATACCATTTGTGGCTGCTCCTAATCTGCTCCCCTGCCAGCTGTACCCACGTTCTGCTGAGTTGCTTTAAGCATTAATATCTCACACACATATTTAACAACTGCCTATAAATACACCTCAGTTACCTCCTCCCCTTGTCAAAATACACCATTAAAATGGAAAAAAATCTGTACCTCAACACGTTTTGTTTTGAACTCAGATCCCCACATGACTAAGTACCATGACAGTGTCAGTAAGAACCGATATTCTGATTATATAAAAGCATGACTGTATCGTAAGCAAGCCCTTAAAAGCTGCCTGCTGTCACATCAAGACATAACTGAAAAAAGAGAACTTACCTGCTGGCAAGGGAAGTCTTGAAATATCTGTAACAATAAAGAAATACATTTAGAAACAGAACAAAAAATAGCTCTACAATTGCATTGACCTCATAATTTTTCTGCAAGGCCATACTTGTTTAACAAAGCACATTATCTGAAGCAATTTGCTGGCTGCTATGAATGCCACATGCAAATCAAAAGCATTTTCCTTGTCTCACCCTGTTCATTAACAGGATTATGCTTTGCACACCTAACTGAAGGACAAAGATTACACTGAAGGCAATGAGTGTAATTACTGCAGCAGAATACAGGTCACTACGCACAAATGAAGCGCTACATACAAAATTCACCATCATCACCTACAGAATTTCAGAGCTCAAAGTGTCAGGCATAGTCTTTGCAAATGAAGAGCATTCTACAGAAGGTTTTCTTTTGTTACCGTGGGGCAACATTCTTTATTCTTAAATCTTTAGAGAAGAAGTAGCCAAGCTTGCAAGTGGATAATCATAGAACACAAGAAATAATATTACAAGAAAGGACACTGATTTTTGTCACCAAGGCACATTAGACATAGTTGCTGAACATTTTTGAGCTGCAAACAATGAACAGTCTCAGAGTTTAAATAGAACATATAAAAATTATACACTAAAAAAACAGACATTATATTAAACTGTAAGTCATTCTATTGTTCCTGCCTGCTTTTCTATTGTCATCTCAGTACACATCATCATGACTGGGACCTGAGTTGCCCATCAGAGTTCAGAACAGAAACCAGAACCCACAAAGAACTAGAAAGAAAGAATTACTCAAGTCTGTAAGGACATGGACTGGGGACACACGTCACAGGGTTAATGAAAAGTGAAATAAATACAAGTGGGGGATGGGGCAGAATATGAAAGGGGAACCAGTAAAATGAATGACAAAAAAACTGAACTGAATCTAAGAAAAAGGTCTGCACAGTTATTTGGTTAAAGGAAACAGTAAAGTTGAATAATAAATTGTCACACTGGGTACAAAATCCACATAGAAAACTGAACTTTAACCACAGGTGTAGCAGCTGAAACAGATGCAGAGATTATCAGGGCAGATGGTCACTGCTTTGCTACCTATTAGAAGAAATAATGAGGCTTAATAAATTTATCAGCCCTGCTCCCACCAACAGATTGTTACAATTCATGTCTGTGGCCAGAAAACATGATGAAACTTGAATAACAAAGAGAATTACACCGAAAATTTAAAGGCGGCCCACAAAAAAATTCAAAAATTAACTGCACCACTCTGAGGAGATGGTGAAACAGCAACACAGAAAGTTAAAATGCACTTAAAGTAGGAAATCAAAGTGTCAACAGGACACCACAAAAAAAACTTCAGAGAAAATGCCTTAGTCTGGTAGACCGCAATATTTAAAAAGATAGTAAATTGCCTTTAAAAGATGCTCATCATGCTGTCTGCTTAGGAACAAATCCATCTTACAAGTAAGAAATGCCTTGAGACAGGTGATGCAGCCAAGGAGACACAGGAACTCCAGGAAGCAAAAAAACCCAACAGCTGCACAGAATCCAAATCAGCACATATGGAATGGAGCTTTCATCCATCAGAAAGAGATTTGCAGTGACAATTAATTTGGAAAGTTACATGAAGATAAATGTTGCATTATTTTTTGTTTGTATATGTTTAATTGTTTCCATGCTCTTTTTTTAATGAAGTCACAAAAAAAATCCTGCTTGTCATTAGGCTATAAAATACAATTGCAGCCACATGAGTAAAGTATCTAAAGCTGTGGATTAGAAAATACCATTTTTGATTTTAATTTTTCCACAATGACAGAAACATATGTCTAAATTCCATTTTTAATTAACAACTATTGAAATATTTAACTTACTACAAACACTTTAAAGTGCATTAAAATCTTTTAAATGTTGTGTATTGGGGATGTTTTATCACAGCATTTATTACTTTTGAAGCAAACTCTTGGTTAAATGTGCCTACACAACAGATGTCAGGAAAATAACGACAAACATAACCCCCAGAAAAATATGTTATTACTATTATTATATACACACAGGCAGAAAACAATCACTTACATCTCAGAATTTAAACAGGGAAAAGCTCTGCAGCTAAGACACACAGAGATTTTTAACTTCAAGAAGACCTGATCATATCCCAGTGTTTGTCCCTAACACCTGAGCCGCTGTTTCCGCTGTGATCTCTCCCTGCCAGTGCTCACACAGATCCTGTTACTGCACTAGGACCTTCCCAAATGGGGCACTGACACCATCAGCACTGCTGCTATATTTAAGTCAAACACTGTGAAGATTTCTTACTTCCACATTCCCCTGCAAATTAGTCCCACAAGTGCATTAACTGAAGAGATGCTGCAGCCCTGGGACGCATTTACTGAACAGCTTCCTGCAACTGCACCTTCTTCTATTACAATGCAGTGCAAGAGACTGCTTTCTCCCATTAACTGACATACATTAGACCTAAAAACAAGCTGGACAGAAGAAACTGAAGCCTGAAGGTTGTATCAGTATACTCAAAAGTGCATATGTGCACTTAGCAGGTTACTTGTATGGTATTTCTCAATTATTTCCATTAAGCACAAAGTCCTCTACAGCCTGATGTACCTTAATTTTGGCAAACACCAACCACTACAGAAATGTCAATTCGTAACAGCATAAATGAAATAAATATTTCACAATTCCAAAGATAACAATAACACTTCCATTCCTTTCTGTATCCAGACACCACAACAGTAAGTGAAATGCTCATTACCTTCAGGTGTTCCTAAAAGTGTGGAGTCACTTTAGGACCTTTCTTATCATTGAGTTTGTCCCATCTCTCCAACTCACACTCATATTTTCTGGCTTGAAACCTCTTAGCTTTATTCACAAATACAGATTTTCATTTAACATTTAACACTGAAAAAGAGATGAGTGGATTCTGGCCACACTTTACAAACTTTCTCCACAGAGAAGTAAACTGAGAGTACACACTCAGGTAGCCACTCATGTCAGGTTGCATTTACAAACTTGCCTCCCCTGCTGTGTAAAACTTCCCCCTTTCTGAAGCACACTACAGCATTTCAATCTCAAGAGAGGAGAAATTCAACCAGTGCTGAGATTTGAAGAGGAAAAAACCCAAAGTTAGGGGTTTAATCTGGTTTGGGACTAAAATGAGAGGCTTGAGAACATTCTGGAGAGCTGTCTTGTTGGGAAGGATTCCCTCACATCACGGAGGCCTGGACTGACTTTTCTCCTACAACTCAGCTTCTGAGTGCTTGGAGTGCTGTCACACAAACCACACTTACAGCAGCTGTACAACAGGAACCAATCTTACTTTTTTATCTGCTCCAAAGTAGTTCTTCAAAGTCAAATCTAAAATGAATCATATTTCAAGTGCTGTTGCTCCTACTGATCCTTTCAATGGATCACTCACATTCTGCATTTATATTCTTAAGTATCTTCCTGTGCTGCTTGGCAGGGAGCAAACTGCCGGTTTGAACAGGCAGAAAGAAAAATAACTTTCACATCATATTCTTTATCATACCCAAACTTTTACATACTTTGTAAAGGCTAATCAGTTTTCAGAGAAAACTGATTTTATCCCATGTAGATATTGGGAGGATGGAGCAGATGGCCTCAAGAGTTCCTTTCCAAGCAAGGTTTTTGTAATATTGGACACAGATGATTATAACAGACCAGGAACAAGCTGAAATGACATTAGAGGTGCTACAAAATAAGAAAGTTCCTCAGCCAAAGAAAACTTGCCAAGTAAACCAGTTATGTACACGAATTCATCGAGGAACAGAAAGGACAGTATTTTAAAGAAAGGATATATTACTGCTTCTATATGCACTTGAGATGGTTTTGGGCACTACAGTCCTCAACTAGGCTTTGTGGATCCCAGCACCAATAGTTTTTTCTGATTTATGGACACCCTGAGGACCAGATCTCTCTACCACTTTATTTGCTTTCACAAAACTGCATTTTACATTGCAGCGTTTCAATGAGTGTTTTCTTAAAAATGGAGCTGCAACTTTAAATCTTCCTTCCAAGAGTAACATCTAATCATCAAAAACAGGAATGTTTTGGGAGCTTCCTATTCCTGCCTCAAGGTAAAACAAGAATATGACTCTGTGGACAACTCCAGAGGCTCAGACTCTGCCCCATCTGCAGCAGTGATTTCTTTCCAGAGCTGTGGTAAGCAGCAGACCACAAGAAATTTAATCCTGTTCTCCTGTAGCAAGAGCTGGCTGACTCCAGCCTAACAGCATTCCCTTGAAATTAATTCAGATATTCAATTCACAAACCAATCTCTCTTTCCAGGGAAGAGTGAAGGCTCGCAGCACACAGGGAACCACAGACCACAGTCTCCAAGAAGCCAAGCAGCACATGTCACTGGACAACAATCCTTGCAACTAAATGAGGAATATCAGAGACTCAACATAAAATGCAATTTTCTTATTTAGCCATGGTACCAAAATAATTTAGGAATACAGATGCATATTCAGCTTTTAGCCTTTGTGTGGCTGGTCCTGAAGGATGTTGTCTTAGAGGCTGGATCCAACCACCTGGAAGTCTCCTTTCCTATATTCTCTGTCAGGCTAAAAATTATGTTCCTCTGGTCTTTGATGAAATAGAGATCTCATCACCTACGTAAAAATATTTTTTTTAATTTTAAAGAGCAAATAAGTAAACACAAGTCATCTTCCAAAAAAATGCTTTGTACAATTATATTTGTCGAGAAACTCAAGGATTTATCCATGACCATCTGATCTACTGAACAAAGACCTTGGAAATGCAATGAACTCATCCTGACAGCACACCTATTAAGGAAAAGCTATTAAAAAGTTTTACAGTATGATTAAAGGATTGTATAAACCACCAGTTGCAGTGTTCCATATATGTATTTTTTCCCCTTCATCATTAAAAGTGCATCTCATTTGTAACCTACATCTAACCTACTTCTAATTTAGCAATCTGCAGGGCTGAATGTTAACAACCTTTTATTATATTATTTCACATTAAGGCAGTTTCTTAGGGCAATTTTCAGTGCAACTCAATAAAATCTTTTCATCTACTAGCTATGTAAAATGAGAGGCAGAAGTGCCTCACTGTGAAGGACAATTTTTCCTAAACATTTTATTATCTTTACACGTCTTTAAATGCTCCAACAGTTTTGGCTTTCAGTAGCAGCCCCGATTTGCAAACACCAATACCTGACACAGTATTCAAATGTCAATCATAACAGCACTAAAACCACCATTTGCTTGCTTAGATTAGAGTTTTTTCCCCTATTGACATATTTATTGCATTTGCCTTAGGCACAGCAGCAGCTGAATATCCAGCTTAGCTGCAAATCTTCATCTGTTACCCTGGAGAGAGATGGAGGGGGGACAGTTATAGGACAGACACCTCCACCCACTAAACCTGGCAGCAGTTCTTTTGTGCTTTAGCCAGATCAGAAGAAATTCAGCATACAAAACCACACATCTTGTGTTTACAGCCCTACTTCACAGGAGATCCACGTTGCACTGGAGTCCCTTATTATCTTGGTTTAAATCTTTGCTTCAGCTGTGAGTACCAGCAGTAATGATTTAATGCTCTCATTTCTGTCTGCTGAAAAGGTTAACGAGCAAGCAGCCGACAATGAACCGCTGTGACACCCTGCAACGTGCACAGCCTGTGCTGTGCTTTTGAGAAGTTCTCTTTAACCACTCACTAGTTCCAAGGCAAGCTGCTGCCTCTGAAACACAAAAGCCACACAAAATTTAGCAAGGAAAAATGAGAGGACCAACTGAAATACTGCCAGAACACATAGGGTTTTTTTAAATTAACTATTTGGTTGATAAAACAAGTACAATGCACATCCATGGTGTGATGATCACCACATGTGACATACCTCAAGTGGCTTTAAATATACAAAATCTTTGTGGTGTTACACCAGTACAAGCATCAGCTGATTCATCCCATACCTCAGCAAAACCTTCAGTTCATAGGTGTTCATCTGCTTCCATAATCTCTCAATTTGTTGTCAATTTACTGTTACATTTCTCTCACTACCCCACTCTTCTGTATATACCTGCTTTCCTCTTCCTATTTGAAAACAAAAACAGTAATAAGTCTCCTTAGCTTATAGCATCTACACACAAAAAAAAAAAAATCATTCAACAGTTTCAAATCTCACTTTCCCCTCTTCTATTGACACTACTCCAAAATCACTCTGCTTATGCTTCTTAAATACTAGTTTTTGAAATTGAAAAAATACAAACCCTGATTAAGACCATCAGAATAATCCACCTGTATTTTCCTCCACCTCAGCTGAACTCTGCCCTGAACGCTGTATGCACCTCAACACTTCAAATTCATTTACACCACATCACTGAGCATGACCACTGAGTTATCTATGCAGCCACCAGGAGCCAAATTTTTGACCAGGCATACTGAACAGTAGGATATTAAATGAAAAGGTTCTGGTGGAAGTTACATTTAAGGAGATTAAGAAGAGCAAGAGAAACCACTCAGTCATTACTCAGGGCAGGTGGGATCAATCTCATTACATACTGAGTTACAGAACATGCAGTATCTAAGCAACTCAGATAAAGAATTTAGTCTCAGTATCTACACAAGTACTATATGCACCTTTTGCCTATGGGGAAGAGACATTTGGATAGAGAAGAAGATGGAGTAGTTCCCCAATAATTGGTTTTATTCAGCACCACAAACTGGGTAAGTAAACTCTCCAAGTCTCCAGGTCATATTAAGCTCTTATGGGTCAGCAAAAGTCATATCAATGGAGGCAAAAAAACCAAAAAGGTTCTCACAAAATTAAGAAGTCACTAAGACAGCAGCTGCACTTCAACACAGGGCTGTGATGTAATGCATCTGGGGAAAAAATTCTGAGCAATACCTCCTTAACCAAGTAACACTTGCACTTTCTCCAGTTCCAACTGCGGGAGGAAGGCTGAGTCACTGTTTTCTTTGAAATCATCAGCTCAAACTGGAGTAGCTGGCCAAAGGCAATGAAACATTGTGTCTCATTAGGAAGGGTACTGAAAACATGGCATTTAAACGTATTACTGCGCAAAACAAAAAAGCATCAACACGTTGTGTCCAGCTCTGGTCTCTGCACCAGAAGCAGGCAGAGATGTCTAGAGCTGGGCAGCTGAAGTGATTGAGGGATGGAGCAGCTGCCAAGGAAGGCCAGATTACCAAATCTGGGCCCCACTCAGCAGGGAGGACGTGATCATGGTGAACATGATCATAGCACATGTGGAGGGGGTAGGGGAAGAAGAGAGGAAAAAAACAGGAGAAGGAAAAGCAAATCAATGCAGTACCACAATTCAACAAATCCTGCCAGTCTGAGCATTAAGGGACCATTTGAGGAAACTACTGGAGATTAGGTTCAAACCAGTAAGAATGCCTTCTCCACATCTGGCACTGAGCTCCCCACAATTCCTACAAGAGAAAAGTGTGGAGAGAGGTGCCACCAGCCACTGGGCCAGGCATGCAAATTCTATGTCAATAACATTTTCTGTTGCCCTCGAGGGCCAGTGCTGGGCTGGGCAGGCGTTGGTCTCGTTTAGCAGCATCTCCTGTACCAGCAACACTGTGGCCAGGGATTGTCCCCCTGTGCTGGGGAGGCCACACTTCAAATCCTGTGTTCAGATTTGGGCCTCTCATGACAAGACATTGAGGGGCTGGAGCATGTCCAGAGAAGGGAACAGAGCTGGAGAACAAGTCTGATAAGGAGCAGCTGAGGGAGCTGTGGGGCTCAGCCTGGAGAAAAGGAGGCTCAGGGGGGATCTTTTCTCTCTCTACAGCTCCCTGACAGAAGGCTGGAGACAGGTGGGGTCAGTTTCTTTCCCAAGTAACAAACAGTAGGACAAGGGGAAATGGCCTCAAGTTGTGTCAGGGGATGTTTAGCCTGGTTAGGAAAAACTCTTTCACAGAAAGGGCAGTCAAACATTGGCACTGGAAGAGGATGCTGGGGACAGGGGTGAGTGGTGGCCTTGGCACTGCTGGGTTAACAGCTGGAACTACCAACTTTAAAGTTCTTTTCAAACTAAAATGATTTTGTGATTCTCATGGTCTTAAACTCCCTGTCGTGGCTCTGTGAAGTCACGAGCTTAAACATCCCCTATAAGAACACCTACTCAATCAAAAGTACTGTTGTAAGAATGTCAGCCACATTACAGGAATATTCTTATCCTTTAATGGTTTATCACAAAAGGAGATGTGTTTAAACAAGCCCAGGAAACTTTAAAAGCATTTAAGATGTTTAAGGAGGGACATGTGGGTGCTGGCAGTAATTCAGATCTATCAAAAATATCTCCAGCACTATGATCTGTGATCACATAATGCTGATGGAAATATTGTGACATTTTATGAACATAACAATTCAGGCCCTCAGGCAGGCTTAGGGAATGCTGTAGACATGTATTCTATACGTGTGTAGCTACCCCCTATTTGTACTACAGAGCACTTGTTCTTCCAAGTGATAGCTTTAGTGGATGTTTTTCTTTCAAGAAACATTGTCTTGACATTGCTTGCTATGATTGAAGCTCCCTTGTCATTTTCCGTGAAGGACTTGTGACACACAATGTGCCACCACAAGTCATCCACGTCTTCAAAAGGTGACAGGATTGTGTAGTTCCTGCACTGAAATACAAATTAGCTCTACATGTCAGTGAAGGCTGGTTTGTGCTTTGGTATGACAGGAACTTAGCACAGAGCACGGAGGTGTTCCAGAATGTAAAATAAATGTGTTTCCAGGTACAGAAATGAGTTGTGCCAAGGGCGCAACCAGAAGGGGAGAGAATGAGGAGGAATTACTTCAGGCAAAATATTTAAAAGCTCAAAAAGAGAGCTGCACATCCCAGACCACAATGTAAGAGAAAACTGTTTTCTTGCGTGGTTTTTTAGAGGAGGTAAACTGGGAGGTTTTTTTTGTTTTAAAACGGTAACAAATTAGAAGAATTTAGAGTAACAGATTAATGATGTAACAAAAAAAAACACTAAAAGTTTCTTTTCTGGAATATTGGAACAGTATTTTGCAAGTTTTGGGTGTTTTTTTTGTTAAAACACAAATTCTTAAAAAGTTGGGCGAGTCACTTCCTTTCATGTTTCACCACTGTAAAATTATGCTGTTTCCATGGTTCTGGCCCACACATGGATTCCATTGTTACAGCAGCTTTTCAGGAGCTGGAATTAAAGATTAAAATTTTTCTTATGTGAAGTTACAGATAGGTGAAAGAAGGTTGAAGATAATCAATGCAGCCAGCACAGAGTGGGGAGAAAATATTTAGGAGTTTTCCAGTAAAGAACACACACTAAATACTTTAACAGAAGAGTATCACCTTTGCACACACATTGCTCTTACCTAAAACAACAACAAAAAAAAAAAAAAAAAAAAAAAAAAAAAAAAACCAAAAAAAAAAAAAAAAAAAAAAAAAAAAAAAAAAAAAAAAAAAAAAAAAAAAAAAAAAAAAAAAAAAAAAAAAAAAAAAAAAAAAAAAAAAGAGGGGGGGGGGGGAGGGGGCCTTAACACTTCCATCCATGGAAAGACTGACTTAGTGCCTAAGAAATAACATGGTTTTTTCCTCACAATGGGATTACTCCAAACTGTTCACAGCAAGTTTGACAGCAGCTGCACAGGGTTTTGCTCTGTACAGAAACCTGTCTCAATAAGAAGATGAAATCTATTTGTAATGAGAATACTGGGGTTTTCTTAGCCCAACTGTGATACTCTGATGGAGAAAGAATTTGCTTCAGCTGGAGCTTGTTCTCAAAGCTGTTTTCAAATCCCTTCACAACAAATGGGCATTTACAGCCTGAGCTACAGAGGCTGAAATCAGCTCTAAATGAAGACACGACAGTTTTGGATCTTAACCATATAAGAAATAAGAGAACTAAGGACACTCATTGTGTTAGAAAAAGTCCAATAAATTCACCACCATATGCAGGGAACAACTCCTTTAATGTCATCTGGGTGTTTCCACAAGTCTTACACATCCTCCCAGATTAAACCACTTCCAACTGTAGTGTTTGGAGACACAACATGCTGCCATGCCAAGTGTCATTCTGCTGGGGGGGTGTTTAATAAAAAGTCAGAAAAGATTTCCAAAACCGAGATTACAAAGGAACATTGATTCAAGAAGCATCTAGGTTAAGTAAATTATTTGTAAAACACCAGAGCAGACACAAGGCAATGAGAATTAGCAAGGAGATAAAACCAAATGTTATTTCTATCATTTCACAAGAATACACAGTTCTTCGTAAGTCAAAAAGACACAGAGTCTACCTCAGAGGGTAAACAGGAGTTTAGGGGCAACAGGAGTAAAGACAACAAATCAGGAAAGAGCAGAAGAGACATTCCAGAGCAATATATTATGTACTCATCTAAACTAACAAAATTATTTTTTCTTAATATGTTGCATGTTAGCAGTAGTTGTGTTAGGCTGGTTCCCTCCTCAGACCACAACGTTGATGCAGCAGCAGAAAGAGAGAAAAAATTTTCCTTAGCTTCTCCTCTGCTTTCTCTGTCCCCTTTTATAAAGTTTTCCAGATGGAAAACAGACAGAGAATGAATTAAGACAGCAAAAAAAGACAACAAGTGAGGCAGGGAGGAACCATGGGCAGAATTAAAAAAAAAAAAAAAAACAGGAAAAGAAAAAATACACACATACATCAGGACAAAGAAACCCAAAGAGATGACTGACAACACCAGATTATGAAGGTAAAGAGGGCATAGTGGGGGAACAAGAATGCAGACAGAAGAACTGCAGCACACAATGTGAGATGGGCTTTCCTCTCCTAAGTGGTTCTGTCGTGTCGCCGTCAGAGAGCGGCTCAAAGACAGCAGCACTGGTGTAACAGGAAACCCCAAACCTGTTTTCTGCAAGAACCTGATCAAACAGGAAACCCCAAAGCTGTTTTCTGCAAGAACCTGATCAAATAGGAGATCCAGTTGGTTTGACAGAACACAACACACGTGCAGCTCCCATATCCTGTTGGCTGCACCTTCCCAGCTCGGCCATTCTTCATCTGGGCAATGGCAACAAGGCAAAGAGTTTGTCTCCAATTCGACACTGTGCAAAGTCAAGCATGTATGATTAATGGATTCTTACTTCCACAAACCCACTGAAAAATTTCAGCTTGGCATCATTAAGATTCTATCAGCCCTGAATTGCAATTTAAGATAGCATTTTTCGCCTTAATCTGCTGCTCTATTTAATCAATTTAATGCACAGTAAAAACTTAATTTGACAAAATTGAAAGCATTATTTCTCCCTGCCTCTGGCATGAAACAGATTAAGACCACCAGAAATACTTGCAGAAAGATTTAAGATTCATTACATATTGGGTGGCAGATAAATATTAGATATGCTATAAACTCGAAGTCTAAAAGCTGTGGGTTTTAGTTAATGCTGCAATTACCCCCCAGCAGCTAACCCGAGTCACGCTTCCTACACAAGGCATGACTGTGATTTTTGAAGTCCAATCTCCTAAAATACTATTTTGTACAATGGTGACAAACTCCACAGACAGTAGGGAGAAGGACCAAGGACAGCAAAGACAACAACTTCTGTGTAGGCTTCTGGCCAAACCCAGGCTGGATAAAGGCACAGGTTAGAACAGAACATGTTCTAGGTCCAGGATGAAATAACAAACAGCTTACAACCCAACCCAAAATTCAATTTAAACTAGTTAGATTATCCACAGGAGGTGAAAAGACAGTGACAGAAAGCTACAACATAAATATATTTGGAGGTCTCTACAGAGAGTCTGAAGCTCCAAGATCACTCAAGTTACAGGAGACACATCCACAGTTCAGTCCCAGAGCTGGAGGTGCCCAAATGGTCCCAGGGTTGGAGCTGATTCTCCAAGAAACAGCTGCTCTCATTCCATGGCTAGAGCTACAGCACCATGGCACAACTTGTACTGTGAAAGGAACACTTCTAGCTTCAGGGCTGTCAAACCAATTTTCCTCATAAATAACTAACAAGCCAATTTTACGGGCAGAGGCAGGGAGAGGAATCCTGACGGCGTGCTGCTCACAAAGCACACTCATTACTTTCTTAGCTAAGAATCACTAAGTCCCTTAGAAACACTGACTTGCCTTGTAAGTATTTAAGTAGAGTATTACAAGTTTATTTGAAACGGATTTTAAAGCTATGATTTTGTACCTAGACAAGACTTCTTAGAAAAAGAAAATCAAATACAAAATGCATCTACTGTTAAAACAGTCTGAAATGTAGTATTCCTGCTGATGTTAAGAAACAGTGTTGCTTGACTTGAAAAGTACAAATATTTCAGTAATAGCTTTTTCCATTTATGTCAAGGGATTACATAGTTTATACACTTGTACAATTACATCTTCAACTTGCTTTGTTGATATATAAAACGCAATACTAATGGTGAATATCTACCCTGCTGATGTGTAACAATTCCTTATCAGCAAAGCAAGCTAGCTGGAGCAAAAAGGAAATCATGATGCAGTCCTTTAAGAATAAACAGAAAACAGCCACAAATATCCTCATTATATAAGGGTATTTGGTACAGTCCTGTGTAGGCTGGACTCGGTGAACAAATATTTTCTGCACAAAGATAAGAATTCAAGACCACAAAGAAGTGTGCAGTATAAATGTGGCTTTTGCCTCAGCAATGAGTGCTGGGAGGCAGACAAACATAAATCTTTTGTACTGCAATATAATCCATAAGAAAGTAATAATAAAGAGTAATAAAGCCTAAACCAAGAAAAACATTAAGCTTTTAAAATTCTTCACTGATATTGCAGTTTATTCCTTGTCCACCATTTCACAAGAATGAAACACATCAGCTCGCCTCTTTTGTTATTTCAAACAAGGATATATTATCTGAGACTTATTCTCTAAAAAGCTTTTCCATTCCTGATCATTCATGAGGCATGAAAACAGGGAAGATGAGCAGAAAGAAACCTATCCAGCTTTCTCTGCTTCTGATCCAACTTGGACAAAGTCAGATGCCACCAGAGTGAGAACAAAGAACTGAACTTGGTCACAGTGATGATCCAGAGCAGAACTGACAGTTGTTTCGTGCACTTCTAACCTCAGTAACAGGATGAAGGTGAACATTTTTTTAATTACTCTATAATCTAGTTTTCAATTTATCATGTATGAAGTGTCAGGTACCCCAGCACACTAAATTATTTAGCATACATTGTAACTGTATCTTCTGCCTCTCATAATGTGCAGAATACATATGCAGTGATTATTAAATTTTTTTAATTAAAATATTGAAAAAACATTCAGTTCATCAAGGTCTCCAGTTCCCCAGTCTTCCCTCTCCAAATTGCTCCTGAACGTACCATAAGACTCACCCTGTGAGTTCAAGCTTGAGGCACAAATGAGAAACAAAATGGTCCAAATTAAAAACCTTATCCAAATTTCCAGTAATTATTAAAGAGACTCATTTTCAATCCCTTCAAGATCTAATCAGGTTCAGAGTGGACAAGAACTTAAATTTGCTTGAATACATTAAAGTAATTCTGGCACAAAATCAGGCAGGTACTGCACAAGGATGCCTGTATTTCAGGAACTTCTGAACACATCTTTTTCACTGATAGGAAGAAAGAGATCACATTAGAGAACTGCAGTGTGTACTTAGCCAGTGTCAGCTCTGGTACAGTTAGTATTTATTTCATCATCCTGCAAACTAAGCATTTGTGACAGTACAAAGGAATTTCAGGCTGCATAAGCAAACAACTTGTCACAGAATTGGAGCTGGAATAATTTCTACTTGTATTTGTCTGCTGCAGCCCCACAGATGAAGAAATGCATAAGTTCTTAATAACAGGACACTGAAAGCTCAGAGCAAACCACAGGGAGCTCAAAGGACCAAAAAGAATTATTTTCACCCAAGTGACAGCGATGTTAACTCTGCTGCCAGCTCAATGCAATTTAACTAAATCCATTTATCTCCTCTTTCCCAAATTCCTGAATCACAGAGTAACAAAAGTCAGGAGGCCCAAAGGAAACCTATGAGATGTGTCTCCATAGCCAAGAGAAAAACCACAGAAATCCTCTAGAAGAATTTGGGGTAAACTGGGCCACTGATCTCTGAATTCCTCAGGCCCCTGGAGCAAACCTGGCTGGATTAGGTCTGTCAGATGCCTAAAGCACCCCCCAGTAACCCAGCAAGGCTGGAATCACAGAGTGGTTTGGGCTGGAAGGGACCTCTAAAGGTCACCTAAATTCCAACCTGTCCACCACAGGCAGGGACACCTTCCCCATGACCAGACTGCTCCAAGCCCCACCCAACATGGCCTTGAACACTGCCAGGGATGGGGCAGCCACAGCTTCTCTGAGCAACCTCTGCCAATGCCTCACCACCAACACAATTTTATCTTATCAAAATATTTACATACTCCAATACACGGTTAAGAAATGTCAAACTTAATTTTGAGAAACTTTTCTGAGTAGATTAAGAAAGCATGATTTACCACACACCCTTATATCCAACACCATGGCAGTGTCCAGAACACCCCCGAACAAGGAGAAGGCACCACCAGCATCAAGGGATGGGGCAGCCACCAAACCCAGCACAGTTCTGAAACCCACCTGACCCCCCAACCCCCTCCTTCACAGTGCTCTGGATGGTTCAAAGTTCCAGATGTCCCAGGTTTGGGGGACATCCAAGGAGAAATCACAGAATCATCTAGGTTGGAAAAGACCACTGCAACTGATATCTCAGAGGTCTTTTCCAACCTAAATGATTCCACGATCCTGAGTGTGAACACTGCTGTTGGCAGCCTGAAATCAGCAGCTCCTTCCTGCTGTGGTTTAAAGCTTCTGCCTCTTGCAGAGTTTGGTAGGAACCAATTCATGGCCAAAAAATCTATGGGGAGAGGGTAACAGAGAGATGGCAAGCAGCATAAGCCTTGTTATTTAGGAAATCAAGGTAACAGCAGACAATATTGTCGTTAATAACACAACCATAGAGAGATATCAGGGGTGGTGACTGGCAGTGGTTTCCTCCTGTCCAAGGGAGTTTCTGTGCTGGGAACAAGGGCATCATCTGGTCCAAACTACCTCTGACAGCACAGACACTAAAAGGCTTAACCCAGTGATGTATGACTACAGTGTACCAGCTAACACTTATTTAGCTCACCTCAGAAAAAGCAAAACCAAAAAGGATTTTGGGTATTTCCCACACAGACTCTTCTAATGAAGACATTGTCACATCTGTCTGTAGACATTAGACAATGTCAACAGGTTGGTAATTACCTACAGCTCTAAAATTTAAAGTCTACAAATCAATTAGACACTGTTCCAAAAATCATGAAGTGCAGCTTTGAGGTTGGGCAGTGACTTTGCCACTCAACTCAAAAGCTCTTGCCAAAGCACTTGAATGCAAAGACCACTGAGTTTCACCTTCCTGAAATGTCCTATGTCCAGAATGTCTATTTCTGAAAAGTCTGACTTTTGAAGAAGTTAATACTAATATCATAAAATTCCAACTCCTCCATATCTTCCTCAAATTACAAAAATACCAAGATATACTGAGAAACAAAGGACTGGCTTTATTCTTCCAGGACTTAAAGTTCCAGAGGATTTGACTCCCCATTGTCTCCTTGGCCTCTAGTCCAAACCCTAAAACTACAGTCATTCAAAATGCAAATATGTTGGGCTTTCCAGTGGGGATAAGCAAATAGACTTTTTTTCCACAAAACAGTTTCAGTGATGCTCCCTTTCATATAGATCATGAATGGATACATTTGTCTCCTTATAAACTGCTGGGGGATGCAGCTACATCGATTGTCCTCTGGCCGACTGTAACAATATTAAGAACCAAATGAACACAAATCCAAACACTTTTAAGTAGCATGAAATATTAAAAACAACTCATATGGCCTCAGACAGAAGCCACAAAAATTTATTTTTAGGGACAAAATCCTCTCGTTCAAGAAAAACATGACAGATGATGAAATGTATTTAATTCCTGTGTATTAAGTTGTGAGACTAAGTGAGCAGAAACCTATTTGGGGAACACTCCTGGGCTGGATTTGCAGCCCTGATTAATGCCTAAATACTGATATTTGTGACTGAAAGCTCCAGAAAAATCTAGGTCTTTTGGGGTCTTTGGGAAACTGAATGACACAAGAGGGACAGTGTCAACGGTAAGAGTGCAGAATTTTCAATTCTTTTACATGCAATTAAAATTACTTTTGCACTAGAAAGTTTGCCAGCAGTAGCTTGTATCTTATTCTGTTCTATCCTTATTTTCCTTTCATATTTACAGGCATTTTGAAGAGTGAATTGCACAACAAACCTAGTTAATATTAAGTTTGTGAAACTGGTTAAATACATGAACCATGTTTGTAGAACATACACTAATTTATAATTCAGATGCCTTGGTCTCAGAACCTCCATGTGTTAGTTTGGAGTTGGAGATCAATTAACCACAACTCAGAAGTGCTTTGAAGCTCAAAACCCAGCAATGCACAAATCAATATTTAATTTGCAGTCAGTGTAAGAGTTAAAAATGTATCAGAAGCAATGTACAAAGTATATATTATAAACCACAAAATGAAATAAATACCAACTTGCACTACCAACAGCCTCAGCAATTAGAGATGAATATTTCAACGTAATTTCTTTTAATGTCTCCTGATTTTAACAAAAATTTGTGAACAACCAGCCCATTTAAGTTACAAATGGTTCATGGGTATCATTATTTGCATCATCCAAGACCGTATTTTTCCTGCATATTTCTCCTTCTACCAAAAGGAACATCATAGTGGGGAGGTTTTCTTGTCCTTGGGCTGTTCACATCCCTGACTCCATCCCTCCTCCAAATTTCTGTACCCTTCAGAAATCTGAGATACACTGTGCAGATCAAAACATGTCCTTGCTTCAAAACACATTTTAGGCAATTTTAATGATATGAGAGAACTGTAAAATAAGAAAATGCAAAGTTACCAGGATTTCCTGGACAGACTGTGTATGACATCCTTTAGCCTTCAGATCAGCTACACAGAAAACATGGATGATTTGAAACATGAAAACCAGGATTAACTGAATTGGGCCAATTTGCAGAAATTCTACATTGCTGCCACTTAACAGGCCTGAGAAAAATAATAACTCTACCACTCAAAAGCAACCAGCTTTTTGCTCAGTTTCTGTAATCTCCTAGAATTAACTAGAAACATTTTAGCCCTGAGGCCAAACTTTGTGTGCTTCCTACAAACTACGTTTCAAATGTCCACAGGTTCACAGTCATTTATCTTGAAAATTATTTCAAAAAACAAAGAAAAAATAGGCACATACTAAAGCAACAAATTTAAACTCCATCTAACTCACTAAAATAACATAGAAATTGGGGTTTTTTTTCCTGGCAGAACTATTTCACAGTTCAGATGCAAATTGAGGAATTAAATGTTTTCTTTAAAAATATAAACCAGTTGAGGAATTTGAATGAAGTGACTTTGTAGAGCCATCCAGTTGAGTGCAACTCCTTCTCCACCTCAGTGCTTCCACACCTTGCCCACTAAAAATTAGGAAATGCAGAACTTATATCAGAAAAGCATTAGATGCCAACAGAAAAATTAACTCTGTATTAACATTTCAGCTACTTTTTCAATCTGTGATGCTCCCCTGAATGTAACAGTCACAAATTTTCTTTGATTCTTTAGTGGGAGTTTTAGTCAGGAAAGCTAAACTGGCATCTTCTGACCCTTATTTCTCACATTCCTGGTACACAGATAATGCAGGGATGGCAGCAGAATTCTCTGGACATATGGATATATGAACACAGAGGCCATCAGGATACTAAGCAATGTGAATTACTGTTTCCCTTATGTCCTTCTTTCTCCTTTATGGGGAGAGAGCTGCATTAGGTTATGTCTTGAAAGCTAAGTGTTTATTATCAAAAGTAACACCAAAACCACTAATTCCTTGTGTTAATATCAAGACTCAGTGATTTTTATGTCACTCTAACTCTGGATTTATTGTGCAGCTATTACTTAACCCTTCCCTTCAAAAAGCTGAAGAGTAGTAGCTGGTGGAAGTTTCACACCACATATGTTTATACACACACACACCCCAAAGAAAATCTTCCAGGTAGCTTTGGCTTGGCTTCTCTTCAGACCTTATCAAGAGAAACACTGAACTGAAGCCCAGATTTCACTACCAACACCAAATGTTCTATTCTTCATTGAATACTTACATGACTACAAGACCTCCTGGAGAAAGTGGGCCTTGAATTGAAAGCAAACTCACCCAAAAAAACTGTTCCAAAAAGATGCAGAAGTCACTGTTCATTTACAACCTTGATTTGGGGCCCCTCCTGTTTAGGATTCAGCAGAGAGTAGAAGCACAAGGCTCAAACTGGATACAAATACATCCTATGCCTAGGAATTTTTTTTTAAGGTATCAAAGAAGGATTCATACAGAGCCCCTAACACCTCCCAAAAAGGAGGTGCAAATTAACATCCTGCTTGCTTGGGATTTTTTCCAAACCAAAAATAATTATGTAGAGGCTTATAAGGTAAATTATTCACCATATTAAGAGTCCAATGCAAATTTATATGTAGAGGGATTTATAAGAGTCAGCATCAGTCACATTAAAGGAATAGGATTACAGCCTGAACTGTTCTGCTTAAAATGACTCTGATACAATACAGTTTAGACTACCAGGAATATTACTACTAGCAAAAAAAACACAAAAAGACTTTCAGAAATGGAAGGAAGTATAATACTCATGTATTTTTACTATTAGAAAAAGCCTACCACTCCTTTTGGGTATTGCTCTTAGCAGAAATCCTTTAGAATAAAGGAATAGGCTGAAGGAAGAACTCCATGATTACAGCTATCGCAATTCCTTTGGACCTTAAAACTCTCTACACTTCTGCCAAGCTTTTACCATCCTCTTCTAAAAGTTCAGCTGAGTAGACTGATCCTGAAAGAGGCAAATGACAACACAGCCACCTGCTTACAATACATACAAAAATAACCTGGAATGCCAAACTTGGAGTCCTGTTGACAACCGTGACTTTTTATGTGCCCTTTTGCTCTGCACAATCTAAATCCTAAAATAAGAAATGACCTTTTTTTTTTAATGGGAAACCTGGTTAGCAATTTAAAGACTGCACCTTCCACAACACAGCTGGGAGTGGACTAACAATAAACCTTCCACTTGCTGTTAAAGGGCAGCATTTCAGTGGCACCTGGAACAGCTATTAACTCCTGCCAGGTGATCAAGGCTCCCTCTTGGTACAGAAGATTTCATCTCATTTAATGCATTCATTTTCAGGTGCAGTTATAGACTCTTATTGCCTCTTTGTGTACTCTTCATCCTCCTTACTAAAAAAATGCTGCCCAAGCTGCATTTGCCTGGACTCTTTAACAGGGAATTCAAGTTGTCTGCTTAATTTCTTGCCTGGAAAAGAGAGTACTGATACACAGCTACTGGTCAGAAGGAAATAAAAGAAATCATATCACTTCTCATAGTCACCTAGTCTATACTCAATAGAGCAGTATGTGTGGGCAGTACACAAAAGCATAAAAAATAAGCCACTATTTTTGCTAATTCTTGTTATTGAAAATGGATTTCCCGAAACTCAAGCACACAAAAACACTGCATTATTTCAAAAACTCAATAGTTGCAAAAGAAATTGGTGTCTAAGGAATTGTGATGCATCAGGAAGACTGATGCAACATCTCAAAGGAACAGAGAATAACCAAACCAAATTATCTACAGGCATCTAGGCACAAGGGGGGAGTCAGGCTGATCTAAAACGTTTTACACAGGGTGCAAAACCTTTTAAACTGATGTCTCTTAGAAACAGATGAGAAGGAAAGGAGTCACATCAGAAGCTTCCAACAACATCCCATGATTTCCCACCAGCTTTAAAACTAGGAAACAATAACCAACCCTGCATAAACAAAATGAGATTACAAAACAGTAATAGTGGAGAAAACAGGGAGGGTTTATTAAATCAAAAGTGAACAGGGACTGTTGGGTCAGTTGGACAAGGTTTGATGCTGATAAAACCAAGGTTGTGGATTTGATCCCTGTATGGGAAATTCACTTTAGAATTGGAGTCAATGATCATTGTGGGTTTCTTCAAACTCAGAATATTTTGTGATTCTATCGAGACTACTGAGATAAGGGGGGAAATAAATAAAAAAGCAGTGTTTTGTTGGTACTTGCGAACAGGGTGTGCCAAAAATGGGGGAGACAAGTAATGGTTTCACTTTGTACAGTACTGATAAGGGCTAGGCTAAAATACCAGGCATAAAATTCCCTGCCTCCCAGGCACTGCTAATTAAAACACGTGTCAGGAAGTGCACTTGAGCCCACTTCCCTTCAGGAAAGTTCTCCATGAATGTCTGCCAGGAAATAACCCAGATCCTTCCCTTACCACAGCACACACAAACCAACCTTGGCAACCCCTGGGCTGGCACTTGCTGGTCCTGCTGCCTACCAAGCTGGACTTTTTTTTTTCCCCCAAGTATTTTATGACATCAGTACATTTGTACTCCTTAATGTTCTTTCTCTTGTAAGGACACTCATTACAACTTGCCCCACACTACAACTCCAGTAACAAACACTGCCATAGAAGAGAACAGGAAACCTGGAAACCTTCACTTTCTAAGGTAAAAATGGAAATTTTTCAAGCCTTGAGAAGACTTGAATCCATCTGGTTTGAATTTTGGTCTTCTTACATTTTCAGAAAATTCTCTTCAGATTTTCCTCTTACAACACCAAGGTATATTTGGACAAGCAAGGTCTTGTTCAAAGATTCAGAATATCCTGCTGCTTTTAGAAACTTCCCTAGGCCAGTGTTAAACATTTTTGTGCATTTCCTACAGTAAGCAACAGCTAGTGCAGACCTTAACCCATTAACCAAGACCAAGGATCAATGGCCAATTATACATTACCACTGAGCAAGCTAAGTGTTCTCAAAGAAGCAGAGCTACAAACTTCACCTCAAATAATGACTAGAATATCATTACTTCAACCTGCCATTTAAACAGCCTGGAAGGGAGCAGCAGCAGCACTGCATGGCTATCCCTGGCATCATCAGAATCTGCTGCTCTAGGCCCATCCAAGCTGCATTACAGAGCAGTACTATTTACAGAGTCAGACTGTTTTCTGCTTGATGTTTCCCTATTCACATTTGCAAGAGGGCTAACAACCAAAACAAATACTTTGTTTGGGATACAGAAGACCTTTGGCACCTCCAGAGGGAAAACTCAAGCTCTACTTCATTCTATCTCACAACATATTCCAAGATAATCCAGACAGGCTGAAGTTTTATTGAACTCTATGGAGGGATGAGACAATGCAGGACAATACCCCAAACACTGAAATTGATTTCCCCAAGCCCACTTAGTCCCCTGTAAGAGACAGCAGTTGCTCTGGGGACAGGCTGAAGAGTATCAGCTATGCCAAGTAAAGGCCAGGACAGAGCTCAGAAAGGCATCAAGCACCACACAGAGTGGTTTGTGCTCCTTACAGCCAAGCTCATTGCTTTGAAAATCCTGGTGGTGCCTGTCAGCACAGACAGAGCACAGAGCCCTTGGAAGGGCCCAGCCTGAGAGAAGAGGATGTTCTGTACTAAACTCACACACGTGCAAGCCCAGCTTCCCTGGAAGAAGCTGAAGTTTATCATAACCTTGGTGGTAAACTAAATCCTTCTGCAATGACCCAGAAGTCCAGAATAACAAACCAGTCAGGAAGCCCAGCAAAATTCCACTTCCAGAAGCCAGGAGGAGCTATAAGCATGTAGGTCTTACTGGCAAGGAACAACATCCATTAATTAGCTTTACACTTGAGAACAGAGTGGTTGTTCTTTACACCTTAAAGTGCCAACTGAAATCTTTTGAAACAAATTTTATGTCAAGAGAAAAGCTCCAAATGTATTAAAACAAAATTACATGCATAACATCAAAAATACACAAGAACCAGATCTCTGAGATTTCACTAGGGAAGTATTTCTAACCATAAGAGATAAAAAGGAACATTATTTTCTCCATCTGCAATACTGTATTTAAGCAAGAGTTATGCTGGATACAACAAGGTTTCTCATCCAATACTAGTTTAATTCCACCTGAAATAAAACCTTAAAGTTGGAAAGCACCTGAAGTCACTTGCATTAGAGGTACAATTCAGAGAACATCTTCTGGAAGCTGCTCCTTAGGCAGCACCTACTGTCAATGGCTGACCAGCATGTTTGAAATCACACAATAGGTACATGTAAAATTACACATTTTTATCTACACAATTCCTGCACCAATACCATGCTCAAACACCAGCCTGAGGAGTAAGTCAGAATTAGATAGCTAAACAGAACTGCTGCTCATAATCCCTTCCCTATTGTATGATTTGTGTCTTCTGCACTCATTATCTGAGAATCTTAGTATTATTTTGGTTGGAAAAGACTTCTAAGACCATTGAGTCCAAGTATCAATCCAGCACTACCAAGGTCACCATTAAACCATGTCACCAAGTGTCACACCTACATATCTTTCAAATATTTCCAGGGATGGGGACTCAAACAGTTCCCTTGGCAGCTTGTCCCAATGTTTAACCATCCTTTTGGTGAAGGGATTTTTCCTAATATCCAATCTAAACCCCCCTGGAGCAACTGGAGGCCATTTCCCCTTATCCTGTCCCTTGTTTCCTGGAAGAAAAGCCCAATCCCCACCTGTCTACAACCTCCTGTCAGGGAGTTGGAGAGAGCAATAAGGTCTCCCCCAAGCCTCCTTTCCTCCAGGCATTCAGGGATTCTGGATGATGTTGGCAGAGCCATTTTGTCAAGTTTCCTGCTTTTCTTTCAGGGCCTTGATACCTGGTGAGTTAAATACAGAACTGCCAAGTGATTTCAGTGCTGGACAAATCAGCGAGAGATCTGCTCTCAGTGCAAATTTTAAATGTCACAACAAAAACAGGCATGTCAGAGCCCAGACCCAAAATTGAAACCTTTCATCCTAAGTTATGTGACTCCATCCAGTACAAATACTAATAAAACCACTGGATGAATGGGTGAAGGCAGCACTACCACAGCACCCTGGAAAACTCCATCCTGTAAGAGGAGAGCTTGAATACTGTCGTGAACAGACAAGGGGACTGGGAGCAAACAGGTCACGATTCTGTGGAACAAAGTATGTGATCACAGATGAAAAGATTATCATGGTACAAGTAACAGCTTGACTTTTTGCAATATGAATACAAAAAGTAACAGTTTATAAAGCAGCTGGATAAGTAAGAGATGCAGTACATTTTTTGTCACTTCCACTGGAAATGTCTATGCAGTATTTGCATATACAATATCACTTTCGAAGAGCAAGTAGCACTAATCCCTTCCTCTTACCAAATCCCCAGCCAGAAATAAAAATAAAAAAATTCAGACTTCAATATAAACCTGACAAGCCAGAAGTACTTGCAATCTATATTCAAGATTTTTCACTGTTTCCTCTTACTCCACACTATATTTCACAGCCTTGTTATTCACTGGGCTGGTTTTCCATAGTGTCTTATCTAGGCAGGTACTGCAAGATATTTACCTAACAAACTAATAAATACTTTGTTGTCATGGTTTTACCAGGATATGACTCATTGGAGCCATGTATTCCAGGGAGCAAATGGCTTCAGCTCACAAAACATACAAGTGCACTTTTTGCTTGTGACATCACGACAGTCAGAGCTGTTCCTTTCAAAAGGTCAAACTAAATTAAAGGAAGAATTAAAAGCCCCCTGAAATCACAGATCTGATTTTCAGGCCTTTACATATGATAAAATGTTTTGCTTCCACCCCTCTGCCCTTGTTTTTTTTTTTTAATTTCCCACACAATTAGTTTGCCATATCCAGGAAATATTTTTTAAGTGTCTGGGTTTCCATCTGAATCATAAGTCAGAATTAACATGAGGCATAAGGCCACAAATTTTAATTTTAACTGATAAAAATATCAGTACTGGTTCAACTGAAAGACTTTGGATTTTTTCCAACTTAAATGACAGAACAGAGGACTACTATTTTTTAAGCCATTCAAACTTTTTCTTCGGAGTGGTAAGAGTAGATGCAATTCCTAGGAAAAAACTAACTGCACAATATAAACAAACATCATCCCATACCAGAAAAGGGAAGGGAGAAATTGGAGAGGAGAAGCAAATGTTCATCATAAACTTTCTTAAACTGAAGTTTAAGAAAGACTGACAACATCCAGAAGTAAGCTACTGAAGAATAAAGATATCTATCCCTGCAAATTTAGATGGTCAGGAGACATTAAGTGACCCTCTGCTGATTCCTGAAGATGAAAATATATTATGGATACAAGATCACAGCCTGAAGTCCCATTAGGGGCCTGCTCCACGTGAAATGCAAGCAGCCACATCTCCTTTGTTCTCAATTCTATCACAGTCCAGGCAAGTGCATTAATGACTCTAAACCAGGTGATACTGAAGTTTTAAATAAGGGTAACCACATCCAAAAGTTAGATTCAGAAGTGCTCCTGAAGTAGGAGGAGATGAATTTTTGTAACCTGGCAAAGCCTAAGGAA
>WBNO01008524.1:65210-165012 GCA_013400575.1 Peucedramus taeniatus | reverse complement strand
AAAATTAATACAGGGCCTCAAACCACCAACCACAGGAAAGGCTGTAGAAAGGGGGGGAAACCAAACCACAAAGAAAAAATAAGGATCCAACAAGTTACTCTAGCCACACTCAAATGTAAGAATATTCCAAACATCCATATATATGAGCAGCAGTAAAGGCAGAGGTCAGAAATACCAACTCACACTGAGGAGTAAAACTGAAATTTTCAAATACAACCATTCATCCTGAAGATGAGGACATCACAAGGAATCAAAAATATGCAGACCAGGAATAAATTCCTGTAATACAAAGAATTCTGTGGCTGTAACTTCTCTACTCCTGCTTTCAGCTAAACTTCTTCAGATTAGGCCATGCACCCCCTACTGCAAAGATTTTGCTTTATTAAGACCCATTTCCTCTGTACTACAGAAAAGCAGAACATGAGAACAGAGAATTATTAGTAGTATTTTGCTTCAAAAGGCAGCACATGGTGAGACAATTTTCAGCCAAGTGGCTCTGGTAGGTGAGAAAACACCTTGCAAACTCCTCCCCTGTACAATAAATTAATTGCTGCACAGGTGTGTCTACCTCTGTACCCTCAGGCTGAATGGAAGGACCATGAACAGGCTGTCAGAGAAAAGCCAATTCCAGGAGGCTTAGGGAAAAAAACAAACCAAGAAATTCTGTTTTAACACCCACCATTTAACAATCAGGATTTTCAACAATAATTACAAGGAATCAACAACAAAGTCTCATCTTGACCTGCTTTACCCAGAATAAAACTCAGTGTGAAATTGAAATCATTAGCTGCTGTACATACCCTAAGTAGACTTTCCAGCTCTCAGCAGCAGGTGCTCAATACAAGATGAAACATGAAATCTGAAACAAATATTTAGAATTCATTAGGATATTTTCTTAACTAATGTCAAAGTAGTCATACATCCAAAAAACTGAAGAGAAAATTAACTGATATAAATGTTATGAAGACAAGATAACCACCTGCAGCACATATCCTATTTTAAAAGTGCAGATTATTTAGCTGGAAGTCCTTAGGAAAAGAACAAAAAAAACCCACCCTAAAACAAAACACAGAAGAAGTCTGTAGAAGTAGAAGCCAGAGACTTATATTTGAACTCAAAACAGACAAGCTGCCTGAAATCCTGTTGGTCCCATGAAAGCAAACTAAACATTTCCCAAGTTATATGGATTTGTTCTTTTGAAGAAGGAGTTGGGTTAAAGCATCACGAAATGAACTTTTATTATTGATAATATACATTTAATAGCAAAAACAATTGAGTGCTGAAAACCATGATGATTCAAAATATTAGCAGCATCCAGATCTAGAATTAGAAAGTGCTTCCCTGGAAAATGAAAAGTGTGTGGGAGGAAGTAGTGAAAAGCATTTATTTCCTCAGGGTATTTGCATCACAGGGCAGCCAAGCCAGTTCTCAGCTGAAGTCACAAATATATAGATATTGCTCAATACACACATAATGCACAGAAAGTTGTGGGTTTGTTTCTTAAAGAAAACCATTGATCTATAAGAATTCCAGAGCCAAGTAATGTAGACAGTTGAGTTCATTACTTTGCTAGGTGTTTTTCTTCTTTCCCTTTCAAACAAATATATACTACAGGGACAAAGACAGTACCAATAGAAAGCCCAAGCTTATATATTATGCAGTTAAAACTGGATTTCTAAGAACTGTTTCCCAAACTTTATTCACCTTAGATATTTAATTTTCCACACATATAAAGGCCACCAAAAGATTTCCACAAAAAAAAAAAATCTCATGAGATAAAGTAACAAGTTCAAATAAACTCTGCACAGTTTCTCCTAAGGTTTCATCTAAGCTGTAATAAATTGGGTGTGGGGAGAGAAAAGTAAAATACTTTAATTTCAACATGAAAACCAGAAAAAAAGAGTCAGAGACATTTACCTGAAACACACACCCATACCATGGAGAAAAAAAATCAGCAAGAACTTGAACTGTTTTTATGGTGCTCCATGCAATGAATGGCACTGCCTCCAAATGCAGATTTTATGGTTAACACAGAATCTGCTAAGTCAGGCTGTCCCAGCATCTCTGCCAGACTGAGTGGCAAACGACAGCTTTCCCCAGAATCACGCCTGCTCCGAACGTTGTTATGGAATTAGTCATGATTTGGGACAATTTGTAAAAACACTGATAATTAACACAATGGGAATGATATCATGGTAAGTCATTTATGAAAAGGCAAATTGCTCATTAGACTGTTTCTTAGACTGAGAAACCCATGCACTTATTGATTTAACTGAAGATGTTTTCTGATAAGGCAAAAGTTACTTTTAATTTCCAAGGCCAGTAGTAATGACCTTTCCCTACTCTGGGAAGTTACACCAGTAGCACCCTTAAAACACTTGTTAAAATAATTGTCTGTGTAATACCATGGGACTCACATGCAGCATCAAAAAAGCACCAAATGCTAGAAAAATATTATTTTAATTGCTGAGGCATCAATAATGCAAACACTTGCAGACATGTTAAATTTTCCACACAAGTTCTCTCACTGATCTTCAACAGAACCACCCACGTGTGTAAAATTCAGTGTACAAATGCAAGGCACTGTGATTTGATTTGATGTTGGAAGGCAATCCCAGAGGACAGATAAAGGGCCTCTCGTTTGCTCATTAGCTGCTGCAAGTAATGCAGTCAGGACAACCCAAACATGGGATCATTTCTTCTCCCTTACACCAAGAGCCTTTTCCAGGCACACCTTCCCAATATTTGTTTTCACTGGTTACTTACTGATTTACTTCATTCATCAATTACTTAGGAAGCAAGTGGTGACAAGAACTCTCCTATGCTAAACTCAAGTCAAACCAGTTGTAACACTTCTTAAAAGACCAATTAGTCTCCTTCTAATAGGGATAAAATGCTGAAAGCTTCTAAAGTGGTCAAAAGGAGATTAAACATAAAAAAAAATTGTTCGGATTGAAAATCTGTGCTTTCATTTTGACTTTTTGTAAAAGAAAAAAAATGAAAAGATCTATGGATCTTACAAAATGGTTTCTTTAAAGTAAAACAAACCCAAACAAGTACATCTGCTCAGGGGAAAAAAAATAGAGGGGAAGGGGATTTTTCACTGCCTTTGAAATTTCTCCACCTTTTTCCACATGGGAAAGGCTTTCAGTAAAGTGACAATATTTAAATGTTAAATTTAACACTTTTTGTGGTGGGAAACTATTCCCTTTTAGACTTTTCCCAACCAGCTGCAAGTCACCCACTTGGTCCAGCTTTGCTTCCTTATTTTTTCTTATTCTATCTACCCCTTAACACCTTCCTCTCTTCCTAAAATTAACACAGAATTATACCTATTTGTAATTAAAAGATAACTTACATGTAGATCTAAAAGTCCACATACAAGGCCTGAAAGTTTTTGTCCTCCAGTTTAAGTTTTGTCCTCATTCTAGTTCCTCTCTAATATGACTTCTTCCCCAAGGACACCACTGAGCCATTAGACAATTACCAGTATCCAGGAGTAAAAATCTTAATTTATCTTCTAGGTGTGGAGCTCCTTCTTTATGTTTCCAGCTACCTTTAAAGCTCTTTGATTGTTCTCTTCAAGAAATTTTGTCCTCTTCACTCTTTTCACACACAAATACCTCTCTTTCCAAGCCCTTCCCAGATTCTCCACTCCATTTCAACACAGCAGTGACCTCAATGACTTCAATCCCTACAAAGCTGAAGATGGACCACTAAAGACCAACATTATTTGTTTCACTTCCCTCTCCTAACCCTGTGTAGTGGTTCAACAAACTGATTCACAGCAACAAAGCAAATAAACAATTTTATGCACTGCAGTGTTTTTATCCTTACAGAACACTTAATCTGGTCTCTGATGATGCCCCTTTGGCTCTACAGTGAGTGAAAGGAAAACTCCACAAAGATCACAGCAGACAGGAAAGACCCGAGGAGCTCTGTCAGTGCAGGGAAAGAACAGGAACAGCAACTGCTGGGCACAAGTAATATCTTCTTCAGCAGAGATGAGACAATTATAGCCGAGTTATCTGCAATGTTATTACTCCTGTAGCTGTACTCTCCTGTATCTTGCACAAACAACTGAATCCAGTGAACTTTGGCAGTCACTGAGCAACCACAAACAAACTTCCATCAGTGAACTGTACACTCTTCATAGGGAACTATTTTCCAGCCACTTGTTTTAAGGAAGCAGAAAGGATCTAAGATTTAATGTTTTAAAAAGATAGGAAGCAAAACACTGCATAGGTCTTTTGAAAAAATGTAGTCTGTATGAACATATATATTTAGGACACAAAAAAGGGGGGGATGAAGCTGCATCAGGGGGAATTCAGACTGGACATGAGGAAAGGTTCTTCACAGGAAGGGAGTCAGTCACTGGAACAGGCTCCTCAAAAAAGCAGTCATGGCATCAAGCCTTAGTTGAACTCAGTGCCTCTTTTGGGTCCCTTCCAACTTGTACATCCATACAACCCTAGATTATCTCACCACTGCCCCACACCTCAAGCAGTGAACTGGGTAGCAGACCTGCCTGGAGCAAATTCAGCAGCAGCACCAAAAACACACTCATGCAAAAGAATAATTACAACACAGCCCTGAGTATAATCTATTAACAAATGAGCTTGGCCTTCAGGAGAAGCCCCAGAACAGTCAGGGCAGTTATTGAATTCTAGACAGACTCAAAAGCACTGCTTGCACAGACAATGCTGTGAGGATTTAGTAGTCTTGTTTCAGGATAATTAGCATACAAGCACTAATTCCATCTCACCAATGAGTAGTGGTTTGGCCACCAGAAGAGTATAGTTCATGATGCAGAATCTGGACACCTCACTGGACCCAAACATAGAGACTAAGCACATCACCCCAAAACACACCCACCTATGGCCACCGTCAGCTGCACCACCAGTACTTCTGCAGAAATTTTTAACCAGGTTGCTGTAACTTAATTGAGGAAAGAAGTACAAACTTCAGTAAGATCTCAATTCCATATCATACTAAAAACACACACTCAAAAGAAAAAAAAAAAGAGTCCATACTTACTATCACCTCTTATTCTCATGAGCCATCAGATAAAATCAGCTAAAAAGACAAAGCTTTAACAACATAGAACACAAGTTCAACATAACACTTCAAACTGCTGTAACACAGACTCAGTCCAAAAAACTATCATATTTCAAGCGACAGCTGTGCATTAAGTACTCACATTATATGCACATGGGCACCACTCTCCCCCTCCCCACTTCATTTTGACTGTGCTCCAAATCCTTCCTCAAACTCCCCTCTTTCATCTTGCCTTTCCAAAACCAATCTCGACCCAGCTACCCACAAGGTCTTGCCTTGTTTTTCTATCAACTTCAAGAGTAAGGTATTCACAGAAACATGTTTTATGTACATTTATTTTCACAACTTGTGCAGTCTTCACCCTTTTTGTACTTTCACTTTATGATCTCTTCCTTGATATAATATGACCAATGTTCCTACTCCCACTTGAGAATACTGGTGCTCAGTATCTATTTCCACAGAGGTACCAAAGGCTTTTGAAAGAGAGAACTTCAGTGCAATCCCCATTTAACACCAAAAAGCCACACAGAGAAATACATTACAGAACTCCAAAATCTGTACCGTAAGAAGGGAAGCTCTGTTCAATACTCTCTTCAGATTGTGAAAACAGTTTAAAGGTTTTATTTGCCTTTAAGAGAAGAAAAAGCTGATTCAGTTGAAAATGAAGCCAATGTTACACACTCCTGTCTTGAAGAATTCCCTCTCCTCTTCTGATGAAAGGAGAGCAAGGCCCAACACTGGCTGCTGGAAGCCCTGGAACAGCGTGAGAGGAGCACAAAGAAACCCCCCCTTCACTGAGCTGAATCAGCAGGGGCTGGGAGCCTGTGACACAACTCAGCTTTGGCTTCATTCAAATCCCCATCTGAGGATTAATCGTGTGCTGCACACCAGCTTCCTCTAAAGGGGGCCTAATCTTCCAAAAAAATTCACTTGGTTATTTAATAAATTCATGGAGGTAGCAAATTCCCAGAGTACCAAAGCTCAATTTCTGATACAAATGAAATACTGTCAGGAACTCCAGGCAGGAAATGGAACAGAAGTGAATTCAGTGTTACATCCCACTCCTCCTTTTGACTTCACTCTTTGACTAAGTTTTACAGAGGTTCTGACTGATATTTTTTTTCTATCCACAACCCAAAAAATAGAGGGACTAAACTTCATCTAATATTCACGAAGTGTTCGAGAAGAGACCAAGTCAGAATATTCCCCCAAAAACCCATGTCCCATATACTTTTTTTCCATTATTTCTCTTATAAATTTCAATCCTCAAATTGTGCCATCAAAATACGTGGACAAAATAAAAATAGTATTTTTCACCTATGGAACTGGATTGATTTTTCCTGACAACCATTGATGTATATGTATAAAACAATGTCTGTACATATTCACTAGGGAATACAGTAATTGCAATCCTCCTCCTTGGTGGAGATTCCCCTCAGCCACCAGTTGAAATCCCACAACTTACAAAGACAATCCTAAACAAGAAAACCAGTTTTTAGAACAGATTAAACAGGTTTTAATGATGACAAGAAAAAGGCTTCCCTTTACTTTCACGCCAATTGAGGGGTCCTTAAATTACATTTATTTCCCCAGACCACAGCAGTTTACACAAATTCCCACATTGCACAGATCCACACTCTTAGCTTTACCTTTTAGCCTAAAGGCACCACGAAAACTCAGATGCAGCACTGAAGTGTTAATTTCAACAGCTTCTGCCTCTAATTTCATCCTAGTGATTAAAAAGCTACCAGATCCATACATTTACTCTCTCCTAAGGATCATCTCAAATGTAGGCTGCTCCATGATTCCCAGCTTTCAGCAGCAGCTGTACCAGGTACAGCCAGCCAGGATTACACTGTTTTCACACACATTTCCACTACAGATTACTTAATTTTGCTTCCCAATCTCAGTAGCAACTTGTTCCTTCCATGCCAAAATGCTGAGAAACATTCTGACTTGCTTTAAAACAGATTCACAGACAAAGCCTAGTGGTAAAACATCAAATACAAACTATCATAGTGAAAAGTGAGACGGACAGAAAAACAAAGAAAAGAATCAAGAGAAGTTTCTATTATTCTGAAAACAAAGCTCATCTTATTAGTATATAATAACATACTGTAAGTAATTAAAGGTTAATAGTAAAATAAATAAGAAAAGTCATCCTAAGACCACTTTATCAAGTTGTTTGCAGAATTTAAAAGTCTTGCGTGTTTTCCTCCTTGAAATTAGATAAAACAGCAGCTAAACTATTTGTTGTAGTATCAGTAACCAGCTTATAATGCTGTTTTCTAAGCCCTGTGTAGGGTTTCATCTTCTTCATCTGCAGAAGAACATGACAGTTTCATTTGCAGAAAACTTCTTCTCCCCATGACCTCTCCAGCCTTCCACAAAGGAAACACAGCCTGCTTTGCCTGGGACAGATACACATCAAAGCTGCACAGTCTCAGACAACTGCAGAGATAACACAGAGCATACAAGCTCAGAGAGAATTCTCAGCTGCTGGGGTTACTCTCAGCTACCTTTTGATTATCACCATAATTCTGCAAATAACAACCCCACATTCTTTACCTGTTCTCATCACTAAAATCAGTGCTGGACAGGATTCAAGAGGTCACCTTGTCAGGCTGCCACTCCTCAGGTAGGAATGAACAGAATCTCCTTTCTGACAGATGTCTAATTTGTTCTTGATGGTTGTCAGGGATGAGTCCCTCCCCTAATCTATTCCAATGGTTTGTTATTCTTGGAATTAGAAGTCTTCCTCCCCAAGCAGCAACCCAAGTCTTTGGTCCCATTATTTAAGTCAACTAATTCTCACTTTAGTCCCTGTAATCCTTTATCATCTTTATCCTCATAGTAGCCTAATGCATGGGAATAACCTAACTTCTTATCTCTTGTTAAGTCTTAGCATCTTAATTTGTTCAGTTCTTGGATGTCATATTCTCAAGCATCTGCTACTAAAAGCATCCAAAAAAACAAAACCCCTTCTTGATGTCCAGTGCCCAAAACTGAACAGAATTCTAATTAAATCCTACCAGTGCTGAATCCAGCAGAAAAATTATTATTTACCCCCCTGCTACACCACAGCAGAATATTTCTTTACCTGCACCAGCAGAAAAAGGTTAATCACAAACTGAGCACCCATCAATCAATAACCGGCACACCCCAGTTCACTCAGCTCTTGCAGGATTTTAAAAGCATATTTTGAGCAGAACATTTGAACAACAAAATTCAAAATGCATTGAACACAGACTAGTAACAGAGGCCGTAGAGCTGAACAAGTGCAGAAAACAGCCGGCTTTGTGATTTATACAAACTAAAGTGGAAATGACAAGATAATTAATAAACTAACTGAAATCTAGAAGCCTCTAGGATATAGTGCTTAAGCCTGAAATAGAAAATGAGAGCTGATAAAAATTCAGAATTACTTCTTTAGCCATTAATTAACAGTGTTCCCATAATGGAGCTGTTAACACCAGAGTAAGAACTGAAACTGTAATTTGTAACATTTGCAAAGAGCTTCACTGAGAGCGAGAGACCAACACATGTCAGCAGTCTGGGAAGGTTTCCTGGGTGAAAGCTGGCAATGGAAAACAAGTTTTAAATGTAACAATATTAAATAGTTTTTGATACAATTAAAAATGGAATTCAAGCGATTTTAAAACTTTCCAACTTGTGGTTCATTATTTGGGAGGTATAATTCTATATAAATACTATCTATCAGCCTTTTTTTCTGCCATGCTTGTTAAATGAAATGTATTTCATTTAGCACATACAATTCTGAGTGAGGCCTGATGAGGGGTAAGGAGCACACTGACAAACATGATTTAACTGCTATGGCCATGCCAAGGTTCATTCCAAGCTGCAAGATGGCACCTTAAATTAACAGCCTGGATCCAACATCACGGTTTCTGCTTCTCCTGGTGATGGGCACTTCAAACCCTCCACAGGAAGCACCTCAGAACTGAGGTGGTTTTGTGCCAGGGCTCACTGTCCTTATATTAAAGGGAAATAAACAACAACACAGCAGCTGAATTAATTCTGCCATTGAAAGGAAAAGAAGAAGCCACAAGAGGAGAAATAAAATGAGTCCCAACTTCTGATACTGTGGCTGTGTCAGTGGTTCCCTTCTGCCTGCACCACTGGTTGATAAAACCAACGTTATCAGGCATGAAGGGCCCTAGACAGTGGCAAAGATACAACAACAGCTCCATCAAGTTCTAGAAATGGTGGGGGAAAGGGTGAAGAAGAGGGGTAAGGACTAAAACAAAACTACAGTATGAAGGTCACCTCTTCACAAAAAGTTAGTTCCAACAACTGAATGACAAAGGTACCTGAATGACAAAGGTACCTGTTACACATCCCCTTTGTGCCTAGACTGGGAAATCAATCCATTATGAATTAACTCTGCCTGTAAAGAGCTTCCACTACAAGAGCATCAGTAAAGCAGCAAAGGGGATGGAGAAGGAGACTGCTAAAACCTGAGGGACACCCAGGCATAAAAGAACCACAATTGCATTCAGCCACCAGCAAAAGGAATTTCTGCTTGAAAAGTGTATTAGAAACAGCAGGGGGAAAAACTGGTAAACAACTTGGTTGGTTAACCAAAAATAAAAAGGAACTGTACTCTTTTAAACACTAACTATATTTTTCTTCTTTCTGTATTAACCTTTACTTGAAAAAAGCAGGCAATAAAAATTCCAGCATTCTAACCCAGAACACAGACTACTTGCCCCTCTGAAGACAGAAAGATTGGAACTGCCCAGTTCAAAAAAAAGAGAAATCAAGAGCAGATACCTATGTGCAAGTAAGAAAATGGTGGCAGATTTTATGTGTTCACAGTATCTTTCATAGAAAAAGAATTTAAAAGATTGCCTGAAATCAGTAAGAGGAAATTCTCTTTTGAAGATCACAGAATTTCTGAATCTCAAAGCTGCAGAGTATTACTGAGAACAAACTTGCCTCAGCATTCATGCTGAACATAAAACCTACAACAGACAGGATGAAACAGGTATTGATTGATGTAAATCTCCACCACTGGGTGTAACTCAGACATTGGGATTTCTAAGTCTCTCACTTGTACCTTCAATAGAGTAATCTTGGATGCACTGCTAGGAAATTACCAATTAAATGCTGATGGAGCAGAGACCTTACTGGCTACTGTACATCTTGTGGATTATATCACTGAAGATTCCAGGCAGTGCTTAAGGCCTGGGAAAATAAGTGGATACCTGCTTTAAAAGGTGCATTCCCAGCTGCAAAACACATAATTTAACTCATTCTGAGCCTGTGCTAAACTAAACTTCTGGTTTTGCCCTGAAACCTAATTATTTGCACCAACAAAAGAGGAAACAAGATAAAAAAAAAAAAAAAAAGAAAGGGAAAAAAAAATCTGCTGCTTCAAATCCTCCCTACAAACTTTATTGGGACTACAGGAAAAATTATCTCTGCCTTCCAAAGACACTTTAGAGGCTCAGATAGTCTGCTCCCTCTCTCCTCCTCTAAACCAAAATAAAACAAAAGCAGGAATTGTGAATTTCTGTGTGTGGGTAAACAATGCAAGACCTAAGCATGGCAGCAGGAAGCAGGAGCAGTTCAGAGTCAGCAGAGCCCTCTGACCCCTTTCTTGCTGTCCCAAGCACTGGAACAGCTTCAGCTCAGTCATTTCTATCTCTGCAAAGGCAACAAGTGCCTCATTTAAGGACCCTTGACACATACACAGGCTAAATCTTCCACATTTATTGTTCAGCATAGCTGGATGGACAGCAGTGGCTGCAGGACACTGATGCAGGGGGTTTATTATTACACTTCTGGGCAAAAGGAAGGAAATTATTATGGGGCCTTGAAATGAGTTCCATGAGCAGGGAAAGAGTCAGTATTAGAGGGATTAACTCTAAACTGACCTATCTAAACTGTTACCAAGTTGGAACTCTGCAGCAAAATGAAAACAGAGTTGAGTGCTTGTCAGGTTGCCTTCCCAGAAGAAAAACAAAAAGTAATGCTTCTATGCAACAGGAAGCTAACAAAAACTACTTAAAACTTCTTTTATATGCCCATTCTGCACTGAACATTACAAAAAGGGGCAGAGGAGTAATGCAGAAAAAATATTCTTTAAGTCATAGGCAAAAAAGGAAATCCAATCCAGGAGAGCTCTGCCAGTTCAGCCACAGACTGCTGCAGAGATGAACACTTAAATGCACCCAGAATTCAGACTAATGCAAGTGAATCAGACGTTCTCTAACAGAGCCTGCTGCCTTCAGCACTTGTTAATTGCCTCTTCCATTCTCATTTTTACTTGACAGAAGTTGCATTCAAACCCTGCATGCCAGATTTCAGAAACCATCTTCCATTTTCTTCCTACTCCACGAACCACTGACACCACCACTGAGCTGCATCCACGTTTCAAGCACTGTCAGAGAAAAATGAGTTTCTGTGGTTCTCCAGCCACCTCAGAAACTTTTTCTTCCACACACGATTCCCCAAGTCAGCTCCCTCCAACAACACATCCCTCTGATGTGCTGAAAGGTGTTTGAACTGAAATTTGCATGGAGATGCTTGGAAGGCTACCACACACCTGGGTAATCACAGCTGGCTCTCTTGTGTTTGCTTTAATACAAATCCAGAAAACCTGATCAAGCCACATTAAGTTTTTCGTGCTTTTAGTTTGATTATATTTTTGTGAGTTTTTTTAAATAAAAGCCCTAACACTCAGAAGTCCGCCCAAATACAAGATTTGTATCCCAGTATCAGGAGCACCATGCTGGACAAGCAATAAACTCCTATATTAGGAAGATTACATGGTGGAAAAAACACAAAAGTTACAAAGGAATGGGATAGGGAACATAAATATTTAAGCCTACAACCCCAAACATGCAGGGTTTTAAACTGTTCAGCCTCTAAATAACCACCTTCTTTGATAACTTTTTTGTTAGCCATCAACCACTGCCTGAATATGGAGAGCAGGACATGAGGAATGAAAGCTTTCACAAAGATCTACTTCATCATCAGAAGTCCTTCCTCTCCTACACCCAAAAATCCCCTATTTAAACCCAGGTATCTAACTGGATACCATGCTTTCCACTTGATTTCCCATTCTTGCAGCTTCCTGTCTTTGTGACAGACACAATAAACCACATTCATTGAACACTGGTAGAACACACAACTTTCAAGGCTTTTAAGTGGCATTATATACAAACCAAGAGACTCACTTGAAATTGCTAACAATTTATAAACTCTGCTCTTGCATTAATCTGCATCAAGGTTCTAGGTTTGTTTGTCTTTTTTTCCCCAAACACTTAGAATAAAAAAGACTTTTAGCACATATGTATCCTGCAAAAGCTACCATTCAGGGAGACAAGGATCACTGTAGTTCAGGTGCCAAATAAATGCATTCTAAACTGACTTTTAGAATGTTTTTCCATCATTTCTGCTCTTATTCCATACAGGAACTCCAAGTGATGCAGTAAGGATTTCTTTGTTGCAGTTTTTAAAAATCTGACCTGTAATTAAAACCTTTTGAAGAAATTAAGTCATTGAGTCCACATTGTCCGTGGTACTTGAAACTTTAGAATTACACTAAGAGGAGACAAGAGGAAACACACATTTAGTCTGGAAACCACATCTGATGGAGCTAAATATCAGCCACACCAGGAAACAGATCTGGAATATGAATTCCAGTAAAATTCCTTTTTAAGCACCTTCTGCCCAGTTACTGACATTTATCCAGAACATGAAAATACACTTTAGGCAGTAATCTACATAAAATGTAAAGGTACAAAGGTCCAATTTAAGACAAATAAAACCACATGAGACTATTCAAATCTTGTGTGTTTTTAGAGAGCTTTAACAGCAAAATTACAACCTATTTATAGTTATCAATATTCTTCAAAACTACACTTTGATAAGACGAAGTTCTTTTTCATAGGGAAAAGCACTTTTACATAAATCCTAAAAGATGTAAAATGAATGGGAAAAGCCTGTGTTTTTATTATTAATATTCTATCAAAATAAAGACCATACTACTACACACAGCAGTGCCTACCAGGAGGAAAAAATATCACTTTGTTATACAAATGACAAGAATTAAATTATTAATTCTTTAGTTACCCTCCTAGTGGAGAAAAAAACCAACCCACCACATTCATAGATGCATTAAAAAAACAGAATACAATCTCCTAAACCATCAAAGCCACCTCTTGTACTGCTTAATCTCTAGAAAACACTCCTGCTTTTCTCTCCTCCCATCATCCTCCCCAAAATATCTATTAGCTTGGTGCAGTTCATAATATTGAGAGCTCCCATTCAATTATTACTCATATGGCAAACCATTATACTACCAAAAAAGAAAAAAAAAAAGAAAAAAAGACCAAAAAAACCCTTTCCACAACAGGCAACACACTCTGAAGCAAAGTCACATCACTAGGTATCTTGAAAGAATTTTTAAAGCTATTTCAGCAAATTACACATTCAAGACATGAGTGCTATTCTAAGAGTATTCCTTTCTGGATGAAGTATTCCAGTAGGCTACTAGTTGATTGCTGTGTCACTACACGTGCTTAGTACCTTTAATACCAAGGCTGAGGCCAAAAACAGCATAGAGATTTTGACAAATAAGCACTATGTCATTTTCCTTTATGTATACATTTTAACCTTCCTGCAAAACAAAAGGTCAACCAACACAAACATCAATCCCAGCCATGTTCCACAAAAACTGCATTTAGGACATAATATCACATAAGACAAATTAACTTCAGAACTGTTTTTCTCTTGTTGAGTTGCCTGTAGAGTTTTACAGTCCTGTGGGAGACAGTTTGTCCAGCAACCACTGTCTCTTCCCTTTTTGTTCTATTAACAGGATCACAGATTTTAGGTCCCTTAAATTTCCTGCATGTATTGATCTCAAAGATACACACACACATTCTGTGCAGAATCTCAGCCACAAACCCTGCTTTGAGAAATCCAAGGGCTGTGATCCCCATCCACAAATCACACCACACAGGCAAAGGTGTTCCCACAAAGGGGGCAGGGTAAGAGCCTGATTTCGGGGGTAACAAAAAAAGGGACAGGTGGAGAAAGGAAGTGGTGGAATTTTGGACGTGGACAACATCAGTGAGACAACAAACTGTTCCAAATAACTGTGTAACATTTAATATTTTCTGGCTCCAATCCAGTTGCACTCCTGACCTTACCCAGGTTTAACAGAACCAGAGACGATAAAGGCAGATTAGCTTCGAGGAATGTGGGACTTTTCCAATTAATCCAGGAGGGGGGAAAAAAATATATCAAACAACCTAATGCCAAAGGAGTGTGAATTTTAAAGGGACACTGCAATACCACTTCACTCTTACACTAACATTTGCATTAAATACTTCAATATGAATTCCCAAATGTTTCTTTTTTCAAGTGAACTTCTTGTTTAATGCCTTTATTAAAGCACTGGTCTTATCCCAGTGAAACTGCCAAAAACTGGGCTCCAGGCTGCCGCTGCTTCAGTGCCAGGGCCTGCAGGATACCCAGAGCACTGGAATGGGACTGAGAGGCAGCTAACACAGAAACAACACAGCCAACACTGTTTCAGCCAGAAAACAACAAAAAAAAGAACGGGAAATCAATGAGTAAAGTCTACCCCTTGTTCCAAAAAAGCATCATCAGAGCACAGGAGGTCTGAGAAGAGAATAGATGTGAGAACTGGACACGTACAGCATATGCTTCACAATTAGTCGCGGGGATTTGGGGAGAACGATTCTCTGTTACAGCTGCAATTCCCACTGTACTCCAAAATCAGGTTTACAGCGGGAAAAAGAAAAAAAATATCGGATTTCTCCGAGAAGTGCAAAGGCTGCTCTGTGTGATCCAACTTCTGTGGCACCACCGGGCCGACACAGCCGCGCTGAGGGGACGCCGCTCCCCTTCCCCGCCGCAGACGCCGGGGGCTGTCCCCGGGTTAAGCGACCGAAGCGCTGCCCCGATTCTCTTTGGATCACACGGTCCCAGCGAGCGCAGTACCAGAACAAACCAAAAATAAACCCGCAAAGCCCACACACCTAAAAAAAGCCCCAAACCCTAAAGAGAAGAAACCTCAACCACTTTCCCTGCGCTACCGCTCCGGCTCCAAGAGGCAGCCACGGATTTACGCGCTCGCTTGAGGAGGGGAAGGGGCAAAGCTCCGGCAGCGAGGGGACACCTCCTCCTCCTCCCTTCCCTTTCCCTTTGTTTACTTTACGGACCGTCCCGCTCCACCTCGCCGCCTCCCGACACATCCGGTGGGACCGGCCGGGGCTGCGGGGCGGGCAGGGCGCAGGGGGCGGCCGGATCCCCCGGGGTGGAGGACGGGGCAGGAGGGGCACCAGATGACCTCTCCCCGCAGCCTCCTCCTCTGCCATCCCCTTCCCATCCTGCCTTCCCGCGGAGGGAAGCGGCTCTGCCCGGAGAGACCACCAGCCCACCGCGCGGTGCCTCCTGCGCCCCGGTGTCCGCGGCAGCCCCTCCCCGGGGACACAGGAACGGGCGGCACCGGGGACAATCTCCCCTTCCCTGCGGAGCCGCCGCCGCTCCCCGAGCCGGGGGCTGGGGCGGGGGACACGGAAGGAGACGCCGCTGCCCCCCTACACCCCCTCCCCGTGATGTAAATCGGGGCCGCTTCGCCCGCCCCCTCCCCGGACAGCGCTCGCCGCCGGCACTCACCGCGCTGCAGGCACGGCCGCCTCCGGCGCCGCGGCGAAGAGAAGCCGCGGTGGAGGAGGAGGAGGACGAAGAGGAGGAGAAGGCTCCGGAGGGTCTGCGCGGGCAGTGCCGCCTCCCTCCCTCCCTCCGTCCCTCTCTCCCCGCCCTCCCGGCGCGCTGCACCATGGGATGCGGCGCTGCCCCCCCCAACATGGCTGTGGGGGGGGGTCACGGTGCCGCCCCTCAGGGAGCGAGGCGGGGGAGGTGGGGAAAGCGCGTCCCGTCCCGTCCCGTCCCCGAGCCCGCCTCAAGGGCTCTCCTTTTCCTCCCTCCTTCGCTGCCTGCTTCTCTCCTTCCCCGAGGCAGCGCAGATCCTCACGGGATCTGGCAATTTGTTCGGGAAGAGGCGAAGTTTAACCCCTTGTCCTGGCTCGGTGGCACGGGCTGGCACAGCTGCTCTCTCGTTCTAACACTGGGATATTCCAGCTGGGGAGCTTCCCTCCCTGGAGGTGTCCCTGTGCTCTGGGGTGACCCTGCTTGAGCCGGGGGTCGGACCAGATGGCTCTGGGCAGAGCCTTGGCTGATAACGCCAAGGTTATGGGTTCGGTTCCCGTGTGGGCCATTACAAGTTGAACTCAGAATATTCTGTCTTCTGTGACACCCTGTGGTCCCTTCCAACCTTACCCAGTCTATGGTTATGTGATTCTGTGAGAATCTCTTTCTAGGAAATATTTGGAATTTACTTTAAAATGACCACAGCATTTGAGTGCCCATCAGTCATTGTGTATATTTAATAGCATAAGTGTGAAATCACAGGATCATGGAGTGGGAAAGGTTGGAAGGTATCAAAGTGGGGTCATCTGGTCCAACCTCCCTGCTCAAGTAGGGTCATCCCAGAGTACAGGGCACAGGATTGTGTCCAGAGGCTTCTGAAATATCTTCAGTGAATGGGTCTTCAGTCTCTTTTCAGTGAAAGAGACTCCAAACCCTCTCTGGGCAATGGTGGAACTTCCTCGGTGTCAGTTCCTGCCCATTCCTCTTGTGCCATTGCTGGGCACACCGAGCAGAGCCTGGTGCCTGCTCTGAGCCCTCCCTGCAGACACTGACACACAGGGATGAGGTCCCTTCTCAGTCATATTTTCTTGAGGCTGAACAGCCCCAGCTCCCTCAGCTTTTCCTCTTAAAAGAGAGGTGTTCCATTCCCTTCATCATCTCTGCTGAACCCACTCCAGGAGCTCCATGTCTTGTACTGAGGAGCCCAGAGCTGGACATTCCAGATGAAACTGTGGGAGCTGGCCTCTTCTCCCAGGCAACCAGCAACAGGACAAGAGGAAATGGCATCAAGCTGCACCAAGAGAGGTTCATGTTGGACACCAGGAAGAATTTTTACCTGGGAAGGGTTGTCAAGCATTGGAACAGGCTGCCCAGGGAGGTGGTGGAGTCACCATCCCTGGAAGTGTTCAAGAAATGACTGGACATGGCCCTCCGTGCTGTGGTTTAGTTGACATGGTTGTGTTTGCTCAAAGGCTGGGCTTGATGATTTTGGAGGTCTTTTCCAGCCTTAATGATTCTGTGATTCTAGGAGAGAGCCATTTTAAATGTCTCTGGTAATCTTTCCCTTATCTCTCGTGGCAGCTGAACTCAGTTTTTGCTCTCCTGTCTGCCCCAGGCAGCTGGAGCTTGAGCAGATCCCAGATTTCCACCTCTGGAAGTTACAGTGTGTCTGGAAACTGGAGGCAGAGCCACAGAATCACAGAATATCCTGAGTTGGATGGGACTCACAAGAACCATCTAATCCAGCTCCGGGGCATTTAAGAAGGGTTGATAGAGAATTACTCAATATAATCAATGGTATTTAGAATGTGAATTTCACTGATAAAATCTGGGCAGTTCACTTCAGGATAAGACAAGTCCCACTCTTAAACTTACCCACATTTATTAATTTACCAGGCACCATTAGGAAACTCAAGAGGGACATGGAACAAGAAGGGACCTAGATTGTAAATGCAGTTTTTCAGATGAATCCCACCTGAAATGTCCCAAGTCCCTCCAGGAGCCAATCCATTAGGTAAGCTCTGAGCATGGTACAAATGCACTGAGCACCATGTAAAAATGAATCCTAGAAACCCTCTTTTAAACAGCAGTCCAGTATTCCCATCCATCTTTTGCAGAAATGTTGGGACATAACCAACAGGCTGTTGGATATCCTGGAGACAGGATACCAAACTCACTGTACCTGTTCTATTGAAGCTGGGTCACTATGCAGAAATGAAGGAAGGCAGGAGGGAGGGAAGAATGATTTCAGTTATTTTATGATTATTGGTCTTGGGATCACTATTGGTGTTCTTGCCAGAAAGGGTAGAAATGTGCTAATTAAAATTATTGATGCCAGAAAGTTGAGGGACATCAATAAAGACAAGGTTCATGGTAACACACAGGAAAAATCAGATGCTCCTGAGGGCTGGAATGGTAAAAATGGAAGGAAATGACTGAGAGAAATAGGAGCATGAGTTCTGATTAATATATAGAGAAGGGGTGGTATAAATACTAGAAACAGAAAATGAAAGGGAAAATGAAGCTTCATAAATTTTTATGATACAGTTGTTACCAACAGCAGGGAATTGCACTAAATGACCCTTCCCAGCATTTGATCCCAATTACTCATCATTTCTCCTCTGTATTTGCTTTCACCCAAAGATGTCAGAGTGCTGTAGCCTCTGAGCAAACTTGTGAGGAAGAAAGTTATCCCCATTTTTCACACTGGAAAGCTGAAACAGTATTTGAGTTGCCAAAAACACAAATAATTCACTGGATGAACAGGCCTAAAAGCAAACAGCTGCTCTCCAGGACTGTAGCCTGTGCATTCAGGACAGCAGCAGTACCTACCTTCTGTCATGCATTGTATGTCCAATTGATTTCATATAAAGGTTTAATAAACAGTTTTCATTTAGGCATTTTTTTCAAATGTCCTTGCTTTAATAAATAGTTATTATTCCTGTATTTTTAGAACTTTGTGCTCTGCAGATTCTCTGAACAACATCGGTGTACCAATTCTCTCCAATTTACAGGTGGAAAAACTATTAAAGAGTTATTTAGGTGATTTATGGAGGAAAGAGAATAAATCCAGAGCAGTGGTAGGGCTGTGAATCTGATTCTTACATTCTGTTCTATCTTCTAATAGTTTCACTTTTTCATATGGAAAAAAATGATGTTGTCTGAAGTCTCTGGGAGATTTCCCATTGGTTTTAATGGGATGAAGGCAAGCCCAAAATAATCTATCAAATTGATGGTTTGTAGTAAATCTTGAACATTCTGTTTCAGGTCCTGGTGACAATCTTTTTGTTGGTTTCTTGTTGCTTTCCTTCATCAGAAAATTGCTTGTAAAAGCAGAGGCCTTCAGCAACGTGCTGACTTTGATAAAAATGTGAGGGACTCTCCCTTGTGTTACAGAATCCAGGTTTTAGTCAAATGTAGAGAAGCTCCATAAAAACTGATGATTTGATCTCTCAGCTGGGAGAGAGGAGCTGTGGTGATGTCCAGTGAAAAGTTTCTTCATTATCCAAACCAATAATCTCAGCAGAAACTCATGAGGCAAGAGCAGGGCGATAGTCAGGGTTTCCCTTCCTTCCTTCCTCCCTATTGGGAATCCAACAAATCACTGTCTGATTACCCCTATTTTTCTTAATTGAGGGAGAGCCCTGGTAATTAGCCCAAATCTTTACTCAGCTAAACTTTTATAAGTTGTGACTTGCTCCTTTGTCTTCTGAGTTCCTGGTTTTCTTCTGATTCCTGAGAACTTGTGTAGAAATGTAAAATTATTTTCTCATCTGCTCTGTCTACACAGAGGTTGTTGGTAGGTAGAAAAGGCAACTGTCCCCTATAATTTATTATGGAATGATTAATATGGAGGGAAGACATTTAGTTTAATACTACTGGTATTATTTGAGCAGTCCATGCCATTACCTCATTTAATTTACAGGGCTTATTAAACCTGGTATAAACAGAAAGGTAGGAAATTTCATTATAGTGTAGCATGTATTGTCTTTCCTTGTATTAAGTGACAGAGCTGGGGGTAATGGCTCTGAAGAGAACGAGTTCTTTCCGGTGTTTGGGAGCACAGCTGCAGCCAGGCATCCTCCACTTTTCTGCAGGATGGTAAATATTCATTAAAGGAACCAGAACGAGCAGGTAGTTCTGAACTGCAGGGTATTTCAAGCTGTGCTGATGAAATAGGGATTTGGGGAAAAAAGAAAAAGAGAAAATGGCAAGATGCTAAATATTTCACATAATACACAGTAACATCCTTTATTGTAAGAGGATTTTTTTTTAATCACCTAAATCAACCTCAGATGAAGAAGTCAACTGCATATGTAAGGACTCTACATAGTACTCTGGCATTGGTGAAGGAAAAGTACATAGTAGATACCATTAAAGGCACCAAAATGTGAATGTTTATACATCTCTGCTTCTTTTTGGATTAAAAAAAAAATAAAAATAAAGCATTATATCAACATTTCTGGGCAGTGCCTGAAGTGGGAGCTGAATGGAAAGTCATCAGTGGAGGTTTTTCTAATTTATTAAACAAAACAAAACACAAAGAGATTCTTAAGAAAAGCTCCAAGGGAAACTGGCAAATCCACACAAAATCAGGAAGGAAATTTCAGGTAAAAAATCTGGTGTGAAAAAAACAAATCAGCAGCTGGGGGACCCACTTGATGAGTTGCTGTTATTAACTAAGACCTCCAAAGCAAATGTTAATGTGTTAATTAGAGGCAGGGTAATAACCTCCTAGATTTCCCAGTGGGAAACAAAACAAAACAAAAACAAGATAATTTCTGTTCTGGATTTAACTGGCTGAAACCAAAAATGGCATGAAGGGAACTCTCCCAGTATTGAGTCTGCATTTTCTGATGTGGGTTTGCAGCATCACTGCCCCAGTGGCACTGTACAACACTTACCTGACCCTGCAGCACGACCAGGTGCAGTCATAGAACACAGGAGTTCATTTATCTTCCTAGAAAATCAAACAAAATCCCTCTCCTGGACTGGTAGCTTTGATTTCTAGAAAGAAGGGAAAGATCCCACATTGGCTTAGTAAGACTGGTTCCAAGGAAGGAATGAAGTCAGGACCCTCTCAGGTGGAGCCCTGGTGCAATAACAAGGGAAGTAAAAGTCATGATCTGTCCTGAAGGGCTGAACTTCCCACCACAGAGTCTTGTCTTTGCATTTTATTTTGGCTTCCAAGACTGAAGTCAACTTCTTGGGGTTTTTTTCCTCTCCCAACCAAACCTCAGGCAAACTTGGTGCTGAGCCAAATCAAACCATGTATTTTAAAAGTGCATTCTCTTGAGACCCAGAAGCACGAAGGAATGGAGGTCTTAAGAATATTTAGAAATGTGAATTCTTTGACTCATATTCTGCTGTTTTCTATAATTTTGCTGCCTTGAGCTGTGGTGCCCACTGTTCCCAGGAAGGCTCAGGAGGGAAGGAGGGTGTTCAGGGCTGTGCCCAGTCAGTGGAGCAGACTCCTGGGACAGCCAGGATTGGAGCCCCAGGGCTTACATTCCAGGATTGCATTTGGTGGCTTTCCCGGTAAAGACCCAGCCTTTCAGCTCGTTCAGTTCTGAGCCAACCTCAGATCCTTTTATTTTTCCTTATTCAAACTGCTATCAAAAAATCTTTTTTTTAAAATGTATTTTGTCCTTATGCAGCCCTGGTTCTTTGTCATTAAAACATCGAGTCAGTTTTTTGCAGGAACTGTGACAGTTGCATCATACTCTGTCAAATCCCTCCCCAAATCCCTCCAGCTGCTCTGGAAGCTTACACTTTTCCTAGAGCCCCTTGATGTGTAAAATGTGTGCGATGTTTTGATCAAAGGGGTTCTTGTACTTAATGCAAATTTCAGCACACATACAGCAGTGGGATGTGAGTGTGTGGATCCAATCCTTCCATCTCCACTGGGCCCCCAGGACATCAATCCAGCAAGGAGAGCAGGGATGACTGGTGCAGAACACTTTTGCTTCTTTATTTTTATGTTAAGCTTGCTCCATATATGATAATTTTAGCTAATATTCTGAATGCCCATCAGCTAAAAGGTTACAATGACCACATCTGAGAAAACTTGTCTTTTTTTTTCTCACACATTTTTTCCAACATCTGAGCAAACAGCAAAATGAAAGATCTCCTTTCTGCAATTCTTTTGGACACTTCAAATGACATTTTAGATACCAGAGAATCATTTTCTGAAAATGTGCTTTCAAACACAGACCCAAGTACATTAAGTAGAGAGACTGTTTCCTGTGGGAATTAGTGGTCATTGCTGATCAACCTCACACTTACTGAACGATTTGGAAAGTATATGAATATTAATCCTTACAATGTTTTCTTTATTTTCCAGTCTTTGTCTGTTCATCTGTGCTACCTACAAATTTCTTTGTCAGTTTGAAGCCAATCCCCCTTGTTCCTCTTAGTAGATGCCCTTGGAAAAAGCCCCTCTGCAGCTCTCAGGGGTGAGCATCCCTGTCCTCTGTCTGTTTCAGAGAAAATCCTCCTGCATTACCCTTCCCTCTTGGTAAAAAGAGTTATCCTGAGTTATAGGTGAGATGCTGCTGACCTGTGAGTTCATTTTACAATGGCTGCATAGAGTCCCTGCTGTCCACATGAAATCATTACTTGGGATCCACTGAAACTATGACCTCATAAATTTAAGTCAGCCAAGACGCAGAAAGATTTCTCTCATTCCTCTGATTTGCTCATCCTGTGCTGCTTTGACAGCTGGAATAAAAATGGAATAAAAGAGCATTGTAATTTTCTTGAGCTCTTCAGTTGCCTAATTAAAAATTGATCATTTATTCTCATTTAGGATTCTGCAGGAAAAGGATACTGCTCTTGCAGTAAAACAAAGTTTTTTAAGAGAGTCTCTGGACCAGATAAAGTATGGAGCTAAAAACCATAGCAGGTGTGTTTAGAAGACATTTCTTTTCCATGTTACACACAGTTCTGCCCTGGTTCTCTCAGTACAGGCACAATTTTCCGAGGTGTTCTCTGAAGTGCCTTTGAGTCTGACTGCCTCACCTGAGTTTATTTCCTTTGTAGGAAGAATATTGCACACCAAAAAAAGGTAAGAGAGAAGAAGACCTGTGGTTTTACCTAAATTCACAGACTCACAGAATGTGTAGGGTTGGAAGGGACCTGAAAGATCATCTCATCCTGCCAGATGCATTTAGTTTGCATTGAAATTTTGCTCTTTGGGGCAATCTAACATTCCTGCATCAACATCACCATTAGGCAGAGAAAAGTGAATTGATGGCAGGTGTATCTTCTATAATACAGCTTTTAATCAGAATTTGTTCTTGAAATGTTTCTCTCCCTCTGTTCTTGAAATGTTACCCTCTTTATTTACACACGTTTTTTGCACATCACAATATTAACTTTGTAAGGGTATTACTTCTCAGCATAATAGATATACAGGATTTTAACTGTCACATTGTTTACAAGTCAGAACCAGCAGTGCAGTGCTAGGTCTTTTTATCTGCTCTGAACTTTATGTAGTTTTTAATGTCAGTGTTTTGATGCCTCCAGTTCTAGTCCATAAAACTGCCATAGCAATGTGATCCTATGGGAAGATACCAGGGGTTACAATTAGGAGAGGTTCAGAAAAGAGGTTGAAGTTGCTGAACACTGAAAACAAAGTGTACAAGCCAGAATTTTTCTCTTTCTTCCTACAGTTGTTGCTTTCCCAACCCTCTTATCTGTATCTTAATAAAAACCCTCCTACAGTTTCAGTGAGGGACTGGAGCTGTGTGTAACAGAGAAGCAAAGATTTCCTTACTGTTTTGTTTTGATGTTGCTAGATCAGCTCCTGCGTCAGACTTTTTTTTAAAATCTGTTTATGTTGAGTTAGTTACAGGCTGAGCTGCTTTGTTTATTTACTAAGCAGGTGCAGCAAGTGTGGAGATTTTTTCATGCTCCTGTTAAGTGTTGTCTTACACTATGATTTAAATCAGATTAATGTGACCAAAATGTAATAAAGAGAAGCAGTAAATATGTTACAAAATATGTATAAATATGTAATAAAAAATCCTGTTAAGACATTTGGCAGATTTCATGCTTTAAATGCAAATTCTTGTCTGCAGATGTACACATTCATAGAACCCTGGAATCATGGAATGGTTTGGGTTGGATGGGACCGTCAAGATTATCCAGTTCCAACTCCTCTCCTGAGGGCAGGGACACCTTCCACTATCCCAGGTTCCTCCAAGCCCCATCCAACCTGGCCTTGAACACTTCCAGGGATGGGGCATCCACAGGCAACCTCTGCCAGGGCCTCACTACTCTCTGAGTAAAGAATTTCTTCCTAATGTCCTATCTAAACCTGCTCTCTTTCAATTTAAAACTATTCATGGTATAAATTAGTATACCTCTTCTACAAAAAATTGTTCATAAAAAATGGTTATTGTTTCCCAATTGTTATTTTGATCACAAATGCATGTATTCACTCTTACTATTGGATTTCTCTTTGTGAGTTGAAAATTTTTAGAGCAATTATTTATGTTTTTCTTAGGTAATTGTATCCCAAAAGAAGTCTAATTAATTTTGTGCACAGAGTTGCTCTCTTATACAAGTTCCTTTAATGTGGTACCTGAGAGATTTAACCACTGAGCAATTCGAAAGCAGTGTGGTTGTGGAAAGGTAGAAAAGTGAATTTTACATACGTGAAGTTTGGCAGTGGAGCTACTGGAATTTCAAGTTTATCTGTAATTTCCCTGCAGTGCAGACTACACCCATTCTCTAGGGCTGGAAAAGAGTTGCAGCAGCTTTATTTACACCTAGTAGAAATTAGGAAAAAGTCCTCAGCACTTGTTCTTCTGTGGACAGATCCAGTCCCTGCCCCACTTCATTCAGTCTGTGCCTGAGAAATACTTCACAGGAAACAAAAATGGAAAATAACAAATTCAATAGCAATAGGATATTATTTTTAAGCTACCGTGCTGAACAATGTCCCCTCAGAAAAATAACACAAATGCATGACTATTGACCACAATAAATGAGGAATTTAGGCTTCTGTTGTCTTTCTTATGCTGCAGCTGTGGTATGAAGTATTAGAATTACAGGAAAGTCACCTGTGGAATATCTGACATCCTTAAATACAGGCTTGATGATGTTTATTTTTAAGCACATGGAGCAACAATCCTTCATTATTTTGCCTTTTCACTCTGAATTAAAGTATTTGTCTTGAATTTCAAGAGACAACTTGATACATTCATGCATGAGCTAAAATAAACTGCAGTGAGCCCACAGAGGAAGAGATTCTATAGGAGAATGGCTTTTACTCTGTTAGACTGGCCAAATATTTGCAGCTTTGCAATGACTCATCCATTTTCCTCTCTTCTTCAGCAGAATTTTGGAAGCAAGGACTAAGGAAGGAGCTAATGATACTCCTAGAGGAAAAGAAGATCAAATCCTTTTTTTGGTGCTTAATTTTATCTGAACCAAATCCTTCGTTGCTGTAGTGTGGCCACAGAAATGAGCAGAGCTGCCCTTGTTCATCCCAACTGAGGAACAAGCCTTTAATCTTCTGCTTTTATTGATATTTATTATTTATTTTACAATAAATGCTATTATTTAGCATCCATTATTATTTTTATGCACGGAAATATGCGGGATTTGGGATGTATCCTGATAAAAATTTGGCATCACATGGATTGGGTCATCCTGAATGTTGGGACTAAAGAGAAGCTCATAAATCATCAGTGCAGTGTCCTGCTGCCACCAACCACCTCATGGCACGAGCCTGATCCTGAACTGGAATTCAACCATAAAACAGTCTGTCTGTGGTGCTGTGTTTGCCTTTTCCCTCAGGCTGCAGGTTAAACAGTTCTTTTCTTCCCCTTCCCTTCTCTTCTCCTCTTCCTGCCTTCCTTGGATAAGGCCATTCACTGTGGCAGATACATTTTGCATCCTTGGGGTTCTCAGGCCTGCAGTTTCCTAATGGCACAGTCCTTTGGGACAGAGTTTGGAAATGTTAAATCCTCAAAAGCAGTAATCAATTAAAGTGATCTCATTTCTGGCTTTTCACTCCAGCCCTGTGCACTGTAACAGTGTCAGAGAAGATGCTTGAGGGACTGGGTGAGGAACTAAGCTATGGAGCCTGTCTGGCAAGAAATCCATATTGGTTTCTCAACCTTATATGATTGTTAAATATAATTAAAAGTTGGAAGGTAAGTACCCACAAGTGTGCATATCAGTTCTGTAAACAAGAAGGGAGGAGAAAACCCTTCAGGTTTACTTCCATTTATTTAGTTTTTATCTTACTCAAGGTTAAGGGATGAACTGTTTTCTAACAAAATTAAGGAATACACACAGAATCACAGATTCACAGAATGGGTTGATTTAGAATGGACCTTCAAGATCATCCAGATCTAAATCCCTCTGCCAGGGCCAGGAACAGCCTGCATTAAACCAGGTTGCTCAAAGTCCCATCCAAGCTGGTCTTGAACACTTCCAGGGCTGGGGCAGCCACAGCTTCCCTGGGCAACCTGTTCTGGTGTCTCAACACTCTCACAGTAAAGAACTTCTTCCAATCTAAACCTGCCCTCTTTCAGTCTGAAGCCATTCCTCCTTGTCCTGCCACTCCATGCACTTGTAAATAATCTCTCTCCATCTTTCCTGCAGGGTCCTTAATGTACTGGAAGGCCAGAATTAGGCCATCCCAAAATTTTCTCCAGACTGAACAATCCCAATTATTTCAGCCTTTCCTCAAAGCAGAGCTGCTCCATCCCTCTGATCATCTCTGTGGCCTCCTCTGGATTGGCTCCAACAGCTCCATGTCCTTCCTGTGCTGGCCCCAGGGCTGGATGCAGCTCTGCAGGTGAGGTCTCACCTGAGCAGAGCAGAGGGGGAGAATCCCCTCCCTCACTCAGGCCATGCTGCTTTTGATGCTGCTCAGACACAATTTGCTTTCTGGGCCATATTCACATTCCTGTTCCCTTTCTTCATGCCTAAAAGAAAAAAACACACTCAGAACTTTGTGTCCAGAATGCACCAAAGACAATTGCACACAGGCAGTTGAGACTGTGAGAGTCATTTCCAGAAATGACTTTTCCAGTGCTTCTACCTGCATGTTTCAATAACACCTGCACTACTGTGATGTGTCATCTGAAGAGCTCAAAGCACATCATAGCTTCAGGTTTAGCTAATGGATAGCAGTCACTGAAAGAAGGAAGGATTCCCATCTGCAGGCACATCAGGAGGTACCTGAACGGATAAAATGCCTCGCTCAAGGTCAGAAAAAGAGTTGGTGGCAAAGCTGGAGAACACTGAGAGGTGAATTAATATGTCCTGATGGCAGCCAGCTGCCTTGCTGCAGCTGTGCTCAGGGCATTGATCTGATTCTTGTGGATACGAGGGAACTTCTCTAGACAAAGGATCTCACATAAAATCAAACCATTTATCAGCCCTCAAGAGGAGCAAACTGGGAAGTGTTGGGCTGTCACCTCTGTAATGCAGGCAGCAATTGTTAGGCACTAAAGTGGTCATGTTTTCCCTCTCCCTCCTTGATGCATGTTTCCATAAAGCCTTGGTCCTGTGGAAAAAACTATTTGCCAGACTCTTAGCTCAGTAAGCACATATTCTGGTCACAGAGTGCTTCAGCCTGCAAACCCTTCACTGCTCATGCTCTTTTAAAATGCAGTGTTCAAGGACTTTGCATTTTGACTTGCTAGTCATGTTTCTGGAAGCAGAAGCACCTAAATTATAACTCAGTCCCCAAAGGCCTGAAAAGAAATGTACAGCTTCAATTCTCACAGCACAAGTGGTGTAAAAGGTTGCTTCAGAGGCAACCTACAAACTTGGCAAACTAAGGGCAAATTAAAAACCACTGAGTTAAAAAACTTCAGACAGTGTTCTTAAGATATGCTTTAACATTTGGACAACCCTGTACTAATCAGATGGTTGTTCATTTTAGGTCCCCTCCAACTGAAGTATCCTATTCTAGTCTATTAAAAATTAAAATAAAAACAAAAAGCCCAAGGTGTGGAGATTATAGTATAAATCCATACTCTTCCACCATCCACCTATTCCCACTGGAGTTGTACAGTAGCAGTAAAAGGAGAGTAAAAACCTCAGCAAGGTGCTGTGCACATCTCTGATTCTCCCAGCACTACCTCAGCTGGTGGCATTCAAAGGAGATAACAAATCACAGCTTCCTTCCCAGGTGGGTAAATATTAAAACAACTGCAGGAAGGGGTGAGCAGTAATTCACTGCCCACAGCTAAAGCAGAGATACCCCAATCTCCTCTAGCTCCAGGTGAGTCTTCGTGGCAGAGCCAACAAACCCATGAGGTCACATAGGGGAATGTATCAAAATGAATAAATCATCAACTCTGGTGAATACTTCAGAGAGTGAAAATTTATTTCCCCTTGGCTGATCCTTGCTTTTATGTCATCTTGAAGTGCCTTTTTTTCCTCATCCTTTTTTACAGAAGACCACAAGTACTTTTGTCTCCCCTGCAGGGACCTGAACATATTAAAAGGTCACTGCTAGATCAAAATGAATATGCTTTTAAAAAGAAGTATTTCCCTCAGTTCCCAATCATGCCATAGTAAAGCTGTAATAAAAACCATGCACGATTTACCTGCATGATTTTTATCATTTATCAGAGCATATTGAAAACCAGAGTCATTCTTCTTCCACCAGTCACTTATTCTTGCTAGTTTTACACTCACTGAAGCAGTAATAGTGCCAGAGCTTGCAAAGAAATATTTAAACACTAATTAACTTGTTAATTCTGTGTGTGGGCAGGCCCCTTGTTCCCTCTGGAGCACAAGTGATTTTCGAGATATTTGTTTGGGATTTCAGGGTGTTTGCATATTGTGTATGGCTCCCTGTGTATGTGCTGGTATGTGTGTGGGATGCCTCTGGCTGGATTTGCCTGCAGCTGAGCCTGCACCACATTCCCCTTGCAACAGGCAAGTTTTCCAGTATGAAAGTCTAAAACCCCCCCGGTCCTCTCCTATTTTATTTCAGCCACTGGATAAAAGGCAGCAGATCACATGGCTCTTCCATGGAGCTGTGTTATGGTGGCACAATAAATGTGTGTCCCTCTTGGCTGTGGGGTGCTTGGGGAGATCAGTTTTCAGCATCTGTCCAGCAGCAGTTCAGCCTGGAGCAGTCATGCACTGCAGAGGTTTTCCTGTTCGATTTTTCCAATAAAAGCATGGTGTTGTTAACACCAATCTGATTTTCTCTGGGAGGTGGTTAAACATGTGGCTAGAACTTGTATGAACAGAGAATAAATTTGCTTGTGTTTCCATGCTCCCTTCCCATCCTGCTGCCTCTTTGAAAGTCCTAGTCTAGTAGAAGGGCCCTTGCCCGTGGCAGGGGGGTGGAACTGGATGATCCTGAAGGTCCCTTCCAACCCAAACCATTTGAAGATTCTACAAATAACCTCTGCAATGGCACATCAGAAATGCTGGGAGGGAGAACAATATTGAGACTCTGCACTGAACCTGCATAGAAAATACATCCAGGCTGTGTGTTTCTGTGTGTTGAGAAACCTTGACAGAAAGTAAGTTCTTAATGCAAAATTCAGCCCTCAAGGCGTTAAAAAATGTTGGTATTATGAAAACATTTGAAAACTGTGTCTCAGTAATCCAGTTTATGACGAGGCCCTTCTTTTCCCAAAGCTGCCTGGACAGAACAGGGGTGAGGCACACCTTGTGCACACCCATTTGTAGGGGTTTCTTCTCACCATTAAAGACCAAGGCAGTTCCAAGGGGAAAAACAGGCCATGGCTTTGTAGCTAGAACTCATGGAGAAGCCAGGGACATTCATGCATGGTTCAGGTGGAACTGCTGTCACTGAACTTTAGGTGCAATAGTTCTATTTCTTAGTACTGGGGGAAGGACTTTAGATGCTTTAGGGACAAGAAGGCTTTAGGGACATGGGAGGTACCTGTGGTGCAAAGAGCTAAAGCTGGGAGAAGTAACTCCCACCCTTTGGGAATAAACCCCATTTCCAGCCCCAAGGAATGCTGAAGTAGCACTGAAGGACTTGTTGCTTCATGCCTGCCTGACAAGAGACTGGAGGCACATGAAAATAGCTCAAAGCAGCCCAGCTGCTGTTATCTCCTTCAAGTATCCCCCAGAGCAAGAGTGAGGTGCTGCACGCAGCCACCCCCTCTGCTCCTGCAGCCTCCTACAGACACTCACCCAGATGTTTCAAGGTACAGACGTGCCCTTTGCAGGGGAGAAAACACCCACCTATGACTTTTAAATCAGTTTTTCCTTTGATTTACTTCCTTCTGGGGGATTTGTCACAACACTTCCAAAAGAACCACATATGTAACATGGGTAAAGCCAAGCATTTACCTTAAATGTTTTTTCTCCTCGTTACGTTGCCTTTAATAGAGCCCAGTTACATTCCCCACGTCCTCAGAGCAGGAATTACCCAGTGAATGTCAGCAGAAGCCAATGTTTAGGCTTTTATTATCACTTGATAAACCCATGTAAACCCCATTAAGGCTGAGAGGAGTTCTATGTGTGTATCAGGGGAAAAAGGGACCATTTGCTCTCAAGTGCACATAACTAATTAAAAATTTAAAAGCATAATGTACATAATTGTATTAGACTGTAGGTTAATGCTCCTGAATGAAAAAGGCAGATGAACTGAAATGCTTGTACAGAACAAGAATCCCTGGCTGCCTCTGTGCAGTGAGCCTGTGTGCTCTCTCTCAATGGCCCCAGTATTCCCTGCTCAGGCTGGCTCTGGGGTTGGGGGCTGATGGAAATGGCTGTGACCAAATCCCTGGCTGTGACCTTGGTTAGGATCTGCTGGGCAGGAAACAATGCAGGGAAAGACAGGACAAGCCTTGGCACCTCTGAGCCAGTTTCACATCCTCTGCTGATCTGGTTTGTGGTGTGGTTTTACTCCCCAGGGCAAGCAGCACCAATGTCCTACTCCCACCTTTCAACACAAAACAGCCTCTCAGAGCCATCAGAGAAGCCCAGGTTTGAGGCAGCTGCCCTCCTGGGAAGATCCCAGTGGCAGCAGAGCCCGAATTCCTGTTGATATCAGCCTCCAGAGCAGTTCCAGAAGTGTGTGCCTGCAGGAAGGGTGTCACCTCCCTAGGAGCACGAAGCCATCAGCCACTAGACAGGATCCAGACAGGATACTCATGGGGGTCTAACCTGGAGTAGAAAACACAAATCCATTCCTTCTGCTTCCTATATAATTGTGTTCCAATACACAAGACTGGTGTGGAGCTGTGTTAGGGTTAATATAACTGTTAAATAGCCAGTCATCTTTGACAAAGACACAGATAATTGAAATTACACAAAACTGTGTCTGTCCCTGCCCAAACAAAGGCATGTGCAGGACACATGGATGGAAAACAGCTTCCATGGAGCTGAAAAAGAAGTCCCAGCCTCTGGCACAAAGATGGTAAACACAGTCCCCAGGAAAAGGATCTAGAATTAAATTTTTTAATTGATTCTTCTTCAGATCAAGGAAAAGAAACCTCCTGAGTTTTTGTAAATAAAGAGAATAGGACCAAAGAAATATCCAGCTCTGCTACAGGTTTGACATCAGCCTAGGAAAAACCCACAGGGAATTAAAACCTCGTATTTCAGTTAATGTACATTTCTGACAATCATTACATTTTACAGCAAAATCCATGGGCAAGTGCACAGTCACACTTTTTAATGTGACTATCAGCTCATTCCCATTTCCTTACAATCCTTCTATGGTTTCAGAAAGCCCCAGCAACAAAACACCCAACCTTTAAAGTTTCTGTCATGTGATTTACACCCCTACAACCACTGCTGGTTTGAATTTCACATCCATTCTGGAAGCGAAAGTTGAGCTAATTTTTTTTTTTTTCCTCTTTTATGATAAAAGAGCAGCCACTGAATTAATAGCAGGTCAGTATGAGATATATTAGAGTATGGTTTGGCATTTCTGCTGAGAATCTCCTGTCATCTCTCCCACCACCCACAGACGCCATAGCAACCACGCTGCAGAGGGGCTCCAGCGCACACACTCGAACGTGCTGCTACATGAATGCACTTCTTGTTTTGCCATTGTGATGCTGAATTCATTTCAGCTGCAGTCGCTCCTCCCTGGAAAGCTTCGTTTTCCCACTGTAGAGAAAATAAACAAACAGCTCCAATTTTGCCCTTTTGGAATGTAGCAGTTGTGTAGGATTCAGCTGAGCGGGCAATTAAGGAAAAAGTCCTCAAATATTATCTTGCACTTGCACAGAAGTTTTTAGCAGTGCCATTAGAAAGTTGTCTTTACAGTCAGCACAAGGTTCAACTAGAAAAAGCAACAATTTCTTGAGACGTTACCAGAGAACAATACTTGTTTATTCACCAGTGTTTGAATATTTAAGTTATTCATGCAATTATTCTTAAGTATAACAGCCTGAGTTTCTGCAGAGCTGCTAAAGCTTGTGCAAGTCAGTAATTTGCTGCAATTAAAAATATGCAGCTTGCAAAATACAGGAATACTGTTTTTAGCACATTCTTATAATGTGTTAAAGACACTTTTAAAGTGTGCTAAAGCATCCAGCTTGTTCTTCAGCACTGCACTTTCTTCACAGTTTGTTCTCCTATGAAAAGCTACCTCCAACGGTGTGGGCTTTTCTCAGCTACTGTTGTAATCCCACTCTGCTACACCCACTTCCAACTTCTCCATAACCCTGTGTATCACTTCCAGGCATTAATTAATTACGCCGGTCCTTGTAGGGCTCATTAGTCAAATATTTCACTTAAACACTGCATTACAAATTGTCCGAGGACAGCCCTAAACCCAAGAACAAATTGTTCCTGTTACGTATTCACCGTTTTTGTTATTTTCCCCTCATTGTGCTTCCAGCCATCTCCCAGTAGAGTTGAGAAGAAAACCCCCACACAAAGGGAGGGACTGCAGTGCAGGCAGGATCTGCAGCCAGATGGAGTCATCCTGATGTGAACCACCCGTCTGACCTTTGTGTAACTGTCGTGTTTGGCTACTGGCCTTTGAAGTGATGGGATAAGAGGTCTCCAAAAGGGGCAGGTAGGCGAGGGAAATAAATGCTGCTGAGATATGGCCTCAGTAAATAACTTATTTTTAATGTCTTTCTCATGTACAGTGTTCTGAAGTGTTGCTGCTCTCCAGCCTTTTCCCTTTGTCTTGCTCAAGATGGTCAGTGCATAATCCTTCCTGGATTTTGGGGGAAAAGGCACAGTACTTCTCTGCCCGAGCCTGTGATCTCTGCCTTCTGGTTTAGCTTCTCTCTTGAGAGATCAGATGAGAGCTTTGGGAGTGCTTGTCCTGACACAGGCTATGCCACCAGATTCACATCTCTCAAACAATGCAACATTTCTTTGGCACCAGGATCAAAACAGAAACAAAAACCACAGAATGAAAACAGAGCTGGAGGATCCCAGCCCCAAATTCTTTGGCCACATTCATGCTGAAAATCTGGTGTCCAAAAGGCTCCTGGTCCCTGGCTGAACCAGCTGGGGGGACCTGTCAGAGTGTGCCAAGCTCTGGGTGGAGCAGGGACCTGACTCTTTGAGAGGAAGCTCAGTGTGTCCCCCTGCTAAGGGGGCAGGACATGGCCAAGGTGTGCTCCTGGTGTGGGAACTCAGAGCAAGGCTGGTGGCATGGGACATTCCTGTTAGCAAGACTAAAGACAACTGATACTGAATTTCTCCCTGGAGGTTCTTGGATCAGCATCCAGCCACCCTTCAGCTTTCTTTTGATGAGCTAAATGGACCAAGCTCCTTAAATCTCCCCCTGCAAATCATCTTTCACAGACTTGTGTACATTCTTGTGCCTCTTTCTTGAACTGTCTCCAGCTTCTCAGTCCCCCACTTGCTTTGTGGATGCGAGAGCAGGGCACAATGGGTTGGCAGCAGTTTCAGGAGATGAGGAATACCCAGACAACATTATCACCCTCTTCTCCCTGGATTTCCTCTGCTTATACATACAAAGATTAGGTCAGTTCATGGACAGCTGATTACTCACCATGACTTGCAACCCTTTTTTGGTCATGACTTTCCAGTGTAGAACCACTGCAGCCCCCACCAGGCAAATATCTTCTTTCTCAAATGTTGTGACTTGGTTGTACTTGCTTACCTTCAGATTGCCAATTACCTGTTGGTATCAGTGACCTGCTTTTCTTCTTTTGACCATTTTCCCAGCCTTTTTCATCTGAAAAGTTTGTTGATAATGATTTAAAGGGTTTTTTTACAAAGTTGTTGATAAAATACAATAGTATAGAGCCAAGAAGTAGTCCCTACGGGATCTCTCCAAACACACACCCACTCTAAGAAAATTTCTCTGGTTATAATAATATTTAAGACCTGAAGTTAGCCAATTCTTAATCCATTTAATGTGTTTCACAGTGGTTTTGTATTGTTTTAGTTACTTCATCAACATTTTGTACTGTTACAAGACAAATTTCTTACAGAAGCCCCACATCAATGCCCTCATCAGTCAGATTTAAAATCTAACACAAAACTCCCCTGAGCTGCATTAAAACTGGGGTAATGGGAGATATGGTTTTAAAATGCCACATTTGGGTATCATCAGCAAGGTGGGAACACCAGCACAGTGCTATAAAAATTATCTTTGCTCCCACAGCCTTGCTCTTGGCAAGATGAAAAGCTGCTGCAGACAATGTTGGTGTTTCAGGCTCTCCCTTTGAAAGCTAGTTACACGATCCACTGAGCAATGTCCTGGGAGGGAGTCTGAATTTTCAGGGCTAATGCCACCCCTTTGCAACCAGAGAAACTCTTGTTTGTAATTCCATAAATGATTTGTAAGCTGAAGGTGTTAAAAAAAAACCCAAAAACTGACACGTTGTAGGTAACCTCAGCCTTCCTTTCAGATATTGACAAAGTTCAGCACCTCAGTGACTTCTCCAGCATTTGGAAGGCAACATGGGTGGAATGAAATTTTGAGACAGGATGCTTGTCCTCTTTCCCCATGGTGCTTGGTGTGATTTTTATCAGGGAATTAGATTAATCAGATTTTCTTTCCTTTCTCCAACTATAGCTGCATCTCACATGAAATGCTCCCAATGTATTTGCCCTGATAGAGAAGGAAGCAATGGGATTTAGGTCATGGTACATATTTTAGTGACCTGTAAGGGGTATGGTCAGCACAAATTCATTCATTTCCTTGGGTGCAACTTGAGCAATTTAAACAATTGTCCTCAAAAGTTCAAAGACACTTTTTGAACCCACAGAAAGGACCTGTAGAATTTGCTCATCTGCTGCAGGAATGAAATTCATGTGTTTGCAGCAGCCTTGAATGTCTTGACTTCACACAAAGGTGAACAATGAACAAATTATATATACACACAAAATTAAAATTAAACAATTGTTATCTGGATTTAGATTTGAGAATGAACAGGATGCTAACGAGATAATGTCTAGGCATCACATGGTCTCACTTCTTGGCACAAGAATGCATAATCATGTCTTCTACACTGTCTGTACTACTCTGAGGACAGACTCTAGAGATACCTTTTCAGTGTTCCATACCTGTTTATTTCTATACATTTATTAGGATTAGATAATTTATAATTCCACTGTTTCTTAGTGCACCTAAATTCTGATTTCATGCTTGTATATGACTTAAATATAAAGTTCCAAAGACCATGAGAAAACAGGAAACACTGGCACAGGGAGCTTAACTCAGCAAGGGCAAGGCTGTTCCACTGGGAACTGGATCTGCTGCCTAAAACTGATTTGTTTGTGGTGAAGCCCAATAACACTTTCAGGTTCAGTTTGATTCCAAAGCAGGGATTTTTCAGCAGCAGCAGCTAGAACAGAAACCATTACAGGGATGAAATAGGAAGCAACATCTCTGCAGCCAGGCTTTGATTCATGCTAATATGCAATCCTGTGATTGCAGGATCGTGTGTCTGACCACATGCAAATCTCATTCCAACCACAGCAGCCACCCAACACAAGGTGGGTAATGGATGATCTGAGTTCTTAGCACTCAGCAAATTCTTTGGGATAGGAGAGTTCATTCATACAAATAACAGAAAAGAAAAGAAAGTTCATCTCAGAAGGGATGAGAAGGTGGGTAAGTTGGGAGAAGAAGCAAATCCTCTCCTGATGATCTTGGTACACCTGCAGCTCCCAGTGGTGTTCCAAGAGTCCAGCCCTGCTGAGAGCAGGAATCATGAGGTATGCATTTTTTTTCTCCTCCCCTGATCTCCAGAAGGGATTGAAAAAAATTCTTGCTGCTGGTAAACATTAATCACTCTGAAACCAAACCTGGCCTTGCAGAACCAACTGTGCAGTCAGAGCACTGGGAAAACTAGGAGGGGGAAGAAAGTGGTCAGATGGTTTCTAGATGTCTCAGATTTGGGGGTTCTCGTTTTTCATTTCTGTGATTATTTTGTAGTCTCATAAACTACACTCTTGAGAAGCATTTATTTTTTCATGACCTGCATTTTTCTTTGGACAGGTGCATCCAAATATTTAAATTTATTATTTCCCATTCACTTCTGAGTGGGGAATAATAAAGAAATAATAATGATGTCCTGCTACTCTCTCATCTATCTGCTGATTCAGTCTGTTCCAGTTGAGAATGAATGAACCTGTGTTGTGCTACCTGAAAGAGGGGAAAAATCCCAGTTGCAAAGCCTCTGTGCTCACCACCAGCTCTGAAGCCTCTTGATCTTCACTGGGACAGTCAAAGAGCTGTCTAAAAAGCAGAAAGTCCCAATATAAACTGGTGGATGCAAACTAAAGGAGATCAGTTGGATGCCAAAGTTTATTTCTGGATCATTGGCTTTTCACAAACTTTCTATCCTGTGATTCCTTTGTAAAAATGTCACTTAATAGGAGCATGAGGTTCTGTTTGCTGATCCCTCTCCAAGCTCCTGAAGACAGATGGATAAACACATGGGTGGCCACTGATGGTCAGTGATGCTGAGAAATGAGCACATTTCAGTCCCACATTTGCTGTCAAAGGGAAGGTGCTGGATCCTCAGGACACAGGCAGCTTGAAGACCTTCCTTACCCACCCTTGGGGTCCACTCTTCAATTCCATGTTCAGGTTCAGGCTCTTTTGCTCTCTCAGGTTTTCAAAGGTGCAACAGCAAGTTGTGGCAGCTGAATTTTCCTGACACACCCCCAGCTAAAACTCCTGAGTCACACTTTTTAAAGATTCCTTTAGATGTCATTTTTATACATATTTTATGCATGTTTTCAGTTTCTCCTTTGGGTCTTTGCACTGGTGTAGAGTTGCAGCAACCAGCAGTCATTTGTGGCTGACACAAGCACGTGTGAGGGAAATGGAGAGGAACATTTGTTTGGAGAGGAAATAAAGGTGAACAATCACATGGACCTTACAGCCATGTTGAAACACAATAAAACACATATGGTTTCAACTTTGGCACTGAGAGAGTTGCATTGTTTAAACACAGGCATTTAAAGACCATACAGATCATTTCCAGAGAGGAGAAAGATGATGCTGTGGTCTACTTTGCAGCTTGGACATACCTCCAGTCTAGCAGCAGTCCTGTGTGTAGGACTGCCTTGCCCTTTGCTATCTGGCAGGTGGCTGTCTCCCTGCACTGGGCTGGCTGTGGGATTTTCCCAGCTGAAACTTTGAAGTTGGCTGTTTCACTCGTTCTGTGATGTGGCAATGTATGTTTGTAATTTGTGGAGCACCTCAGGGTGAAAGGCCTTCTGTAAATGCTGTTATTCATCAAGGAATAACTGGGTCTGTCCTTTAACTGTGAGCTGGAATCCTTCCCAAACCCCACTGCCACATTCAGCTGTTTATTATTTTTACTAGAGTGGTGCCCAAGGATGAAACGGGGTGGGGGTGCCTTGGATTGAATGCTGTGTGAATATAAATGTCATCTTCTCACTGACAAGAGAGGAAAAGGCTGTGGGAAGGGAAATGTTTTATGTGCTGTGTCTGAGAGTTTTTCTTTCCCAGATCAGCAAGGAAAATCAGAGGCCAGGTCTCAACATTTTTCCTCAGACCTAACCTAAAAGTGAGGCCTACAATGAGAACAGCCCCATCTGAGCAGCTGGACTCCCCTTTTCACTTATGATGGCAAAGATTCATCCCAGGGACAGGTCACCCAAGCAGGTTCAGTGCCAAATTTAAGCTGAGATGAACCACATCCTCCCTGAACCTCCTTCTCTTCCATGATAAAATCATAAACCAAATCCAGATGTAGACACTTATAGGAGAGTTGCAGGCTGGGATGAGAGGAGCACCCAGGGAGAGAGACTGGGTGCTCTCTGTGGGGAAACCCCACAATACAATTCTGTACAAACAGAAAGGTCCCTTAAGACATGTTGACTCAGCTTTGGGGATGAGCCACACACCAGTCTCCAGCTCCATCCCCCTTTCATTTGCTTTACAGGAGATAAAGCAATCAAAGAAGATCTGAACCCTCCCAGCTAGAAGGAGCAGTGTAATGGTGGGAGAATGTACATCCAACCAGAACAGGACAAGTAGAAATACTGCAGTGAATTAGATGTTGTGTGTCTGACAAGAGACCAGTCAAAGCTGCAACAAACCTCCATTTATTCCCATGGGAATGTAGCATGTCTTATAGGATGCCAAGGACAGTATTCATGTTAAAAACAAACAAAAAAGGTCTTCTGTGTGAATTAGTACTGAGTGTTAGTACCTCACAGAGGGATTTGGACTCTCTTAGGTTTTTTGGGCTGCAGCTCTCTCAGGGCAATTAGTAGCCTTGCTAAAAGTGCACCTGCTTAAAGCTGTGATGAACTATTATGGGTTTAATTCCATGATTGGCTGAAATGCAGCTTCTGCAGCCAGCACTTCGGGGCTGGAACTTGTGCACAAACAGAAGTGCCTGTGGCTTCCCTGCTTCCTGGCTCCTACTGATTTAGAAAGGTTCCAGCAGAGCCTCTCCTCCTTTTGGCATTTTAACATCCATTTTTGGCAGGGCTCCACCGTATCAGCGGTGTATAAAAATACAGAATAAAACAAACATAACAAAAGGAAGTAATTGTGAACAGCACACAAGGCCCTCCTGATGCAAACACTGGGCCAGTTTATTTAAAGATTTCACTTCCAACCCTCTTACCTGTTTCTGCTGCCCATTCATTTGGGTTTCACAATGTCCAAGCCTCTCCACTAAGTTGAGACCGATTTCTTTTGAGATGGGCCCAGGCTCTTGGAAGCTGGTTGGAAAAAATGGACATACTAGTTATGAGGGAGAAATTCTTTGCTCAGAGGGAGATGAAACACAGGGGAATGTTTCCCAGAGAGGTGGTGGATCCCTCATCCATGGAAACATTCAAGGCTGGGTTAGACAGGTCTCTGAGGAACCTGATCTAGTTGATGTCCCTGCTCATTGGAGGTAGGTTGGACTGGATGAACTTTGGAAGTCCGTTCCAACCCAAACTGTTTTATGATTCCATTAATTGCAGTAAGGTTTTACAGAATCACAGAATGAACGAGGTTGGAAAAGACCTTTGAGATCAAGTCCAACCTATGACCAGACACCTCCTCATCAACTAAACCATGGCACTGAGTGCCACATCCACTCTGTTATTAAACACGTCCAGGGATGGTGACTCCACCACCTTCCTGGGCAGATTATTCCAGTGCCCAATCACTCTTTCAGTGAATATTTTTTTCCTGATATCTAACTCCTCCTGGCCTGGTTGAGGATTTCAAAGATGCTTTGCTCTACCAAGAGAAAACTACTCCCCACCAGGGAGAGGGATGCCAGTATCTGGTGTAGTGGTCCCACTCCCTTCTTGCTGTAGTTATGAAGAGTGTTTTCAGAGACTTCGAGGAAGTTTTGGTTATTTCAGGAATGGCTACCTCCTAATTGCCTGGAGCAATTATTGCTACACCTCCTCTCTGGTCTATTTACATCTCCCTGGACAAAAAGCTGCCATTGATAAGGTGGTGTTTGATACTGTCATGTGTGTTTTTCTGCTCCTAACCCCATGGACCTGCTAGGTCTCAGCTCTGTGAGCAAAACCACTGCAGATGCACTGCACCAGGTGTATCACCAATCACAGACTTGTCCTGCTGCCCATCAGCTCTGCAGCACTCAAATTTGTTGCATCACTACCAAGTTGCATTGCTTTCTTTTCCCATTGTAGTAATTTATTCTTTGGACTTTGTGCTGATATTTAAAACACCCAACAACCAAATGTAAACACATGCTCTGACTCAGTCGTGGTGTACTTTAAAAGACACAGCCTATAAACATCCTTTCCTGCTGAGGCCCAAATGAAGGCAAAGGGTTTTCGTCTGAGCAGGATGCTCAGAAGGTTGGCTCTGAATGTCTTCTGCAGGTGCTGTAGAGTCCCCTGCAGCTCTCTACTTTTATCCTATTTCTTCTATGAATTTTATTTATTGCTCCCCAGATGTCTGACTGACAATATTTAATAGCACTCCTCAATCACATTGCCTGGTGCAGCAGGACAGAGGCAGTGTTTTGCCTAAAAGCAAGTTCCAAAATGCCACTGGCAGATTTGTTTTATCCATCGAGGCAATTCACATGTCCAAGCAAATTGTTTAATTTCCGGTGGCTGTATGAACACTTTGCTCCTTTATTCTTTGTGTTTCTGACAATGACAGGAATTGCAAATGCTTGTTAATTAAAAGAAATTGGAGATAATTGCCAAAATGGAGTGAGAGGAGGCTGATTTGTATGACTGGAGCATTAAAACTGCTGACTACAACCTGTGTGTGAACAGCAGTGTGTGCCCAAGAGAAAAGGTGGAAAGAGAAAGGAAAAGAGACCGTGACCTGTTTAGTGTAAAATGCAGAGATATTAAAGCTGTAACTATCAAAGTTGGGAGGATATAGTGAGAGGTGAGTGTGTGGTGCCTGTAAAGGGGATTACAGACCATGGGTTCACATTAAGAGGTGAGCTGCTCCCGGGGCTTTTATCCGTAATAAATGGAAAGAAATACCAGGTAATGGGAGATTTCAATCATAAAAGATGTATGCTGGAAGTCTCATATAACCGGAAATAAATCTATTTGAAGTTCCTCAAATGATGTGTGATCATTTTCTAGCCCAGGAGATATTGCACCCAACACGAGATAACAGTATTTCAGATTCCATTCTGACAGATTGGTTGGAAGCTGACGGTATCTGAGGAACATATGGCTGGGACTCTGTTTCAATAGAGGCAGAGGATGGACCTGCACAGTAATGAATATATTGGGTAGCTCCAAAGGGATAATTTCCTAGGATTTAAGCAGCATAAAAAGAATGAAAGTTGGGCTTTCCATAAGAGGATTTTACCAGCTGACCAGCCACCTTGATTTCACAGTGATGTGAGAGGGCAATTTTGATTAAAATCCCATCCTGCTAAAAAGGCAGGATGTCACTCAGTGTGAGATAAATGACTTAATAATCTGATTGGGACAAATAAAATCTACATTAAAGTGGACTGGTGCAAAGCTACCCTATCCCCACACTGCCAGGGAAAGCTGGGGGGCAGCTAAGGGGGAATTTTTGCCTTTGATGGCTGAAATGCTGCATCCCATTTGTATGTTCAGGTTTAGAGAAGGTTGAAGACTGGCATGAGCTGCTGTTGGTGGAAGGGAGAAGCTGGAGACAACCCCAAGGACCACCAGAAATGCTTTGTAGCCAGACGTAGAAGCTTTGTGTGGTTAGTTTATCCAAAAGAAGCCAAGGGGTGACATCCCCTCTGTGCCTGTGTGCTTTGTGGGGAAGCACCAGGTAACTGGGTCAGGAACAGGGCTAGAGGAGGAGATTGTACTGTGCACTCTTGGAATTGAGCTGATGGTTCTTCCTGCCTTTAAGAAATCTCTGTATCTGTGAGATGCTGGTAAGAACACTGGTGATACTTGATAATACAAAGTTTATTCAGTGTTTCAGGCCATTTCCTGGAATGATGCAGCATTGTCTGCCACAGGGAGCAGACTCAGCAGGCTGGTTCCAGCAAGATACACTTGAGGAACAGACCCTCTGCTTTTGTATGGAGTCTCATGAGCTGTCAAACCCCATGTTAGAGCCAGTAGATGAGAATTTTGGGCCCTGGAGTCCTGGCATATTACTAGGAAATGGGAAAAAATAAGTTCAAAATCAGAAATACTGTGAAATGGAAAAATACTATGGAAAAGGCTGGAGGTTTTATGCAAAGCTGCCTTTAGCTATGCCACTATATCCCCCTCAGGGAACCTGTATCCTCATCTCAGCTCTGCTGAATGGCAATAGGCAAGTCACTACCTTCCCATGTCTCCACTGCCTGGCTGTAATGTGGTATTTTAAAGACCAAATTGGTATTTCCTGTGCACAATGGCTCTTTAAGGGCTTGCTGTTGGGGTTACATTATGATTCCAAAGCAGGAGAAAGTTTCTTTCCCTTTGCACCAATAAGTGAACTTACCTAGAATGAGACATTGATGGGCTCTGGGAAGGCAGAAGGAATGATGTCTAAACTGCCCTGAAATTCAGTCAACAGCTTGTAGCATCTCCATGAGCCTCTGAGTACTTGTTACTGTGTCTTCTGTCTTCAAAATCATGAAGGAAATCAAAGAGAGAAATCTGTGAAGTTTTTGCAAGGGGTCCAATGACTATCTCTTAGGAGTTCTCTGGCAAACAAAGCTTTTTTTTTTTTTCCCCAAATAACAGCCCTTTTTACTTGAACTCACATATAAATACTGGATAATCTGTCTCTTATTACAGTGCTTTCCCAGGGAAAGGAGGGATAAAAAGACATTTAGGATCTCTCTGGCATTTCAGAAGGGCTATTTCCCAGTGGGTTGATAGGTCTGTTTCAGAAAACTGGAGGAAAGAGCCTCAACCTTGCTGAAACTCATCCATCTGCAGAGCTCAGCTCCTACAGGTATAGAATTCAGACCTGGAGTAAGACCGTGTGTGCTCACAAGTCCCTCATGGTCCTCATGCAGAAGAGTCATTGTGCTGAGGAGCACTGAAATGCTTGTCCCCAGCCATTCTGCCCTGGATTTGAGAGAGAGAAGAGCCCCAAAAGACTGAAAACATCACAAAGTACAGCATGGAAAAAACTTGCACAAAAAGTTCAGTTGTATCTGTGAGATTCAATTCATTTTAACTGCCAGACATGGACAAACTCACTTACTCTGACCTAACACCACTTGTTTTATTTCTAACACAGGGAGGGCACGGGGGCTCTTTGTGTGTAGTAATTGTTATGAAAGTTGAAAGAAAAAGGGAAAAATAAAACCCTCCAGCTCCCCATGGCTAATCAGGTATTCACCTTGAATGAGTACTAATGAAAGCAGCACTACATCAAAGGGGAAGCTGGCTCCAGTTGAGAAGGTTATTAAAAAGTTTAGGAGTAACAGGTGGCTCCTGACCAGTAGAAGTGACTGCATTTCACATTCTGTTCTGAAGAGAGAAATGATGCCCTGTGCTTGTCTGCTCAGCTGTCACCTGCCTTGGGGCTGTCATCATCAAAAAGAGGCACTGGGGGAGCTGTCCCTGCAGACAGGGGTGGGGTTTTTTCTGCTCAGGGACTCAGTATTTCTCTTGCATTCTTCACATAGACATTACCAGAAAGTAACAAACCCACCAGTGCTGACTTGGTTTTTGATGCATCGGTGATAGAGAGCTCCTTTCTGTCACAGTAGTAAAAATATGTTAAATATACCGAAGAAAACAACCAAAATGTCCCACTTGCAAACACAATGGATAAAAAATAAACATGCATTTGTGATAGCAGCTCACTGGGAACGGGATACTCCCACTATGGCCTCCAGCTGTACACAAATGTAAGAGGGGAGGAGGGAGCTCCAAGCTAGGATGGAGCTACTCCAGTGCTTGTAGGTTACTTCTGCTGCCACAAAATGGATGTTTATGTCAAATAGTGCTTCAGGTGAAAAGCTCAGCCAAGGGCAAAGAAAGGGCATCTCCATATTCTTCTTCCATCCTGAACTGAAGGATCATGCTCCAGACATGCTCTTTTTAAGTCAAGAGCACTGAAATTTCTTGGTGTATGAGCTTGAAGGAATCTCTATTTCTACCATCACTGGGGAATTTTCCTCTCAATTTCAATAGCATAAATGCATACCTGCAGGTTTGTACACTTGGAGACTGGGGTCAAAATTCTTCTCACATTAAAGGCTTAAAATCCTTAATTTTTTTACTGTTTTTGACTTCTGTTATCTGTCATGAGGCCCTTTGAGCGCAAGCTGAAAGCATCCAGGGTTTTATCTACAAATAATGGCACAGCCACCCCCACCTAAGTGATACCTGATGTTGGGCCACTCCTTTAGTCAAAAACTCCCCTGTAGGGCATCAACATCTAGATTTCAGAGTAAGCTGATGCCATCTGAAACCACAAGAATCTCCTCTGTTGCACACTTGAATGCTGTGATCTTAGAAAATGACAGAACTCTCTTTAGCTCCTGCTGAATTCCCACTGTGGAAGATTCCACAGACTGAAATGATTGTCCTGAAAAGTCCCCCCCATGTTACATGGCAGAAGGAAATGTGTCTGCTTGTGGTGGTTCTTTTGGGGATTTTGCTCACTACTATTTTATGAAAATGTCTGTGAAATTGAAGAAGGAAAGCTCCAGAGCAGCAAGAGGAGGCACCAGGCACAACTGTTTGGATGGAAGACACAAAATTAAAAAAAAAAGGCATTTTGGCCCTGAGTGACAGGGAGGAAATAAAAATAGAGAGAGCAATGACAGTCTCTGCCATTTGTGTCTTGCCTAGCCAGAGAAAATAGGAGTTTAACTACACAAATACACTGGAATGTGCCAATTTTACCTGGCTCCATGGTCAATTTCCTTTTCATCCTGAGTTTCAACAACCACGTGGTTTGTATGAACTGAGCATTAGCTCACTTCAGTCTCTCCATGGTGCTGTGGTTTACGTGGTTCACTGATTTTCTGGAGTCTGGCTGAGGTGCAGATAGGCTGTTGCTCTGACTGGGAAAAAAAGAGGCCAGCGTGCTTCTAAGTAGTTAATGTATTTATCCACTCAGTATCCAGTGAGGTAGACAAATGGGTTTTCCATGTTAAAGAGGGGCATGGAGTCCAAAAGGGGGGGAAAAAACGTTGTTAAGTGTTCCCAAGCTGCATACAAAATATATATTTGAGCATTTCTGTATGTGTGTGTTTTCCTAAATGGGTGGATTTGACTTAGAAAATGTTAAAAAATCCCAGCAGAACCAGGAAGTCTAAACTGTGGCTTGAAAATTACTTTTACAGAGGAGTCAAATTAGAGTGATGGAGGGAGCCCTTCAGCCCAGGGCTGACCTTGGTGGAAATGACCTCTCTGCAGCACAAGGGGCTGAACCCCACAGGTCTGAGAGCACCATGAACCCCATCTTGCAGGAGACCTTGGAATTCCCACCCTGGGGCTTGGTGAAGCAGCTCCCTGTGAAGTCTCACCCAGGAAAGCAGGACCAGCACAGCCCATCCCACTGACCTCACCAGGGGTTAAGGGAGGAGCCCTGACCTCGAGTATCCTTTCCCCAGCTGTGTGAGCTGCCTTTGTTTGAGACCTTCATTGTTCAGGTCCTGGAGAAGAATAGGCTGTCCCCGGGAGCGAATCGCAAGAAGAAAATTGCCACACAGGCAAAAACTGTCCTCATGTCCTGTTTCCAATAGAAATAGATTTTTTGAGTGCCTGGTTTCAATAAAAAAAAACCCAAAAAGAAAGAATTGGAGGAGGCATTGCTTTTCATAGAGTGCCAGCAAATAATTGCAAAAAGTTGCTTGTTTTTAAAGAGTTGCATGACCAGGGACAACGCAGGGTACTCAGGGCTGTGCAGACCTGCCAGATTCTGCACCAGTTCCAGATGATTCTTCTCCTTGACAACACCCTGACCTGGGCATTTTTCTTCATCTCCCAAAGCTTCCCCTGCTGCTGGACTAGAATGGAAGCATCAGCTACTTCTCAGCTGCCCAAAGGAATGTTGAGCCACAGTGGTATTTCTGTATGAAGGTACTGACCCTGGCACTTGACAGACATCACACAGGCATTGGGGTCGGTGCTGATTCTCTTTGGCCACTGCAAGGGGACAGCATGGTCAGGGTGGAATTGCACCAGCAACCCTCCACTTCATCAAAGCTGGGCACTCCCTGTCCCTAACAGCCTCAAAATAACCCTGAGACAAAACATTGCCAGAATATTACAGAAAGTCCTGAATTTATGACTGTAAAAAACCCAAGCATACAGATCTATGCTATATATAAATCTCACTGTGTTTTTTTCCTCATAATTTACCCATTTTCCAGGGAGTACTGTTTGCTTTGAATTTATCTGTTTGATTTGTATGAAGTTAAAGCCTTCTGTCTCTTGTAGTCACCATCACTCATCTAGTGAGTCCCTCAAGCTTTTCTGCCTTGCACCCTGTAGTAGGTCCTGCTAAATTCATTTGCATGTCTATTCATGCCACAGAAAGTGTCACACCTGCTGCCATGTGGAGTGTGTTCATCATGGGGTTAAGGAGCTTAGAGGATTTTTTTTTTTTTTGTGTTTCAAATGTCACTCTTATTTGGAGCTTTCAGCCCAGACTTTACAAGCTGCTGATAATGTGCTGACACCAGAAGCATTGGTGGGGGGCATTTTTGCCACTGAAACTCTTGTGACAGGTTCCCTGTCCCTACTGGGTCCTCTCAAGGCTCAGCAGGTCCTGTGACATCAGCACTGCCAGGACAAGGTAGGATGCTGTACCCCACAGGTACAGGATGCTCTTCCTCCATATAAACACATGAGAAGACTTTGGAAAAAACTACTATCAAATCTCTCTGTTCCACCCTAGAACAGCTGGTTTGGGGGTTGTTTTTGTGCTGTTCTGCCAGTTTGGTATAGAAATGTTGATGTGGAGTGATGATCTGAGCATCTTCTGTGTTATAATCCTAGATGAATACAGTTCCTTCTCTGCAGGACCAGCTGAGAGGCTCCTGTGGGCAATGCCAGGAGAGCCTACAAATACCACAGGCATTTTGACCAATTTGGGGCCAGATGGGGTAATGCAACCCCCCAGTGCCAGTGTGGCTCTAATCCCTCTGAGTTCAAAAAAGCTTTGCCAAATGTTCTAGAAAAACTTTGCAGAAGCAGAAGAACAGACAGTGGAAGGAGTGCTGCTGGGGGTCTGCAAAACTATTGTTCCCAGTTGGTGGGGAATTGCAACAAAACATACCAAAGTCAGCTGTTTTGAGAAATCTATAGCCACAGGTGCTGCTTGGGCTTTCCCACCCTTGAGCCCATCATAATCCACTGTAGAAAACAAACTCCCTCTTTAGTATGTGGAACAGCATGGGAGGAACAGGAGGAAAACTCCTGCTGCCAGCCCCAGACCACAGATAAATAGAGATGACAATAATAGTGATAACTAGTGATAGCAACAGTGATAAATAGAGAAGAAACAGGGCCATGTGGCAATCAGCAGCAGAAGACAACTCCGTGCTTGGCCTTTCCCACCCAGGACACAAAGGAACATGGAGAACCTCAGAGGCAGCATTGCTTCATCTGCTGCTCACAATGGGCAGCCTCGGGGTGTTTTTAACCTCCCTGGTCAGGAAGAATGTGGGAGCATGGGCAGAATATTCAGGATGGCAAATTACTGACCTTCTTAGAGGCAATCATAAGCCTTAGGGATGGTGAGGCTCTTAAAGGAAGAGAAGAAGACTCACAAGGAAAATTGTGACTGGTTGGACCTCACCCTGCTATCTCCCAAAAACTATGACTTCAGGGAATGGCGTGGGAAGGTGTCCTGCCCTAATGGGAGAAATAAGACAGCTCTGCCTTGAAATGTCTGAGCAAAGATTAAATGTGACTTGTTGGAAGGAAAAACTGCTGTGATATTGTGCCAACGGGCTGCAGAGCTGTTCGTGTCGGGATGAATTCTCTCTGTGAGCAGCACGGGGGCCCCGTGCCTGCCAGTTACAGAGTTTGGGGAATGCATCCCGTGCTCCTCCCTGCTCCTGCAGCAATGCAGCTTGGTGGAGCTGGAGCGTGTTCTTCTCTTCCAGAAGTCAGCAACTCATTGCTCCATTTTTTTATAACATGATTTTCGTAGTTCAAAGCAAGCAATGCTTGTTTTAATTAATGAATATGTTTCTCTTTTCTTGCTTCCTGGCTTTCTGCCTGGTCCCGCGTTTTCATGCCTTGAGAATAAAATGTTTCATTCAAAACAGAATCCTCTTTGTCCCTGTGTGGCTGCTGCTGAGAGAGGTGAAGGAGCTGGGGAGGTGGCAGCGGTTTCAGTTCTGGGGGTGGAGAAGCAGAGAGGGAGAAATGGCCTGAATTACAGAAGAACTGCAAAGAAAAGACAAGTTTTGTAGCACTCACCGCACTTAACTCTTCCAATTTTCCAAAAGCCGTGGCAAATCCTGTTTATGCAAATCCTCACCTTAGCAGCTTTCAAATATTTTTAGAGCCACTGGTGTGAACAGAAGTGGAAATTGGAAGTATATAATCCCAGCAAAACTCTATGTACCTGTGGAGTTCACTGCAAAATGTGTGAGTAATGATGTGGCACATTTAACTGGTGTTTGGTGACCGCTACCACCAGCATCAGCTGTTTTTTCTCAGCTCTGCTTTAGCTTATCAGCCCTCCTTGATATTGGGCTAAATTCCAAATAAAGCAGAGAAATCAGCTGGCAATTCATTTGATGTGTTACATTTTTTTTCTCCACACTTAATTGAGCATTCCACTTCGAGTAATCCTCAGCATTAGATTAAATCTCTATTGATCTCATTTTAATGAGCTCACCACTGTGACCAACAGCCCTTTCTCCCGTGGCAGATGGAGACGTGGCCATCCAAACATGCAGCAGAAATACCTCGTTTCAGAGGGATGACTCCTCCTCCTCATGACCATCCTCAGCACCTCATTACCCCAGAGTCTGTGCACCCAAAGCCAGCAGATATGTCCTGCCCTTTGCCCTGCTCCTCTGTGAGGTTCCTACTGCAGGGAATTGCTGTAAACACTGCCAAGAGCTTCCTGCTTAGAGATTTCATTGCTGAGCAGGCAATGTCCATGTCCATCAGAGTGAAGGCAGGTAGCTGAAGGCTCCATGTGAGCTTTCTCCTGTGCCACAGGGAAATCAGGAGTGCTGGAGTGCTTGCAGCTCTGACTCCTGCTTAAGGAGGAATATTGCAAATTCAGGTCTGGGACAAATCAATCTTGTGAGCTACAGAATTGATTCCACTCTTGCATTTAAATTTTCACTTGAGATTAAACTATAAAATGAAGGAAATTTCCCTTTCCTTCCTTATAATGAAAAAAAAAGAAAGTGATTAATGAGTGTTTAAATCCTAATGACAAACACATCCTAATGACCCAGCACTTTATGATTTGCTGTACCATAGCATTTTGTAGACTTCATGGATCAAATGATCAGTAGGGTCAGCTAATAACACCTTCTACCTGGCAAAGGTCATGGACACTTCCTCAGTGATTTCTGTGCACAGTCCAAGAGCTTGTATTGGAACTGAAGAGTTTAACCTTTTTTGAAAGGCCTTGATGTAAAGACAACATTGGGGTGTTCTTAGGGAGGGAGTGGGGAGCAGTGTAGTGCTATGGGTGAGACAGTTTAACTGAAGTCTCATTCTCTCACGGTTTAAGAGCTTGTATCATCAAAAAAAGTAATATACTAAGTAATATATTAAATCTGTATGTCCAGTTTTCGTGGGTTCCTGGCAAATGGCATTGCCCAAGCATAGCTGAGAAGTAGCAGCCAGGGCAGGGACATTGTCTCATGTCTTTTAGCATGAAGTGCGCAGTGGGAATTTGCCAACGCTGCCCATCATCATTTTCAAGCTTTGTTATTGCTCACTTGCTTTCTTCCTCTTCCTTATCTACGAGAGACAATATGTCTTGCATCAGCAGATTGTGATTAATAGTCATGATGTGTAATGACATTAATTAGCAATAGCTACTGCTAATGATTAATAACAGCAGCTAAGTGAAACCTTGGCTGCAATGATTTATTTTAGTACTTTTATTGAGCTGTGCATCTGGCAATATTGGGATGCTGCAGCAGCTTCAGGGAGGAATGTCAGTGTGGGGATGTGAAGAGCTGAGAAATATGTTGAATGAAGCAGGTGTGTGGACTTGTCCATCCATATTGCTGCACACAATGATCCACTGGGAAATTTGGGTGCTTCAGAGGGAGGGAAGATGGAAGCTCATCATGCAATATGTTGTAAAGTTTCAGCAAAGGTTGTACGATCATCAAATGCTTCAGGTTGGAAGGGAGCTTATAGATCATCTTCTTCCAACCCCACTGCCATGGGCAGGGACACATTCTGCTAGACCAGCTTGCTCCAAGTCCCATCCAACCTGACCTTGAACCCTTCCAGGGATGGGGCATCCACACCTTCTCTGGGCAACCTGTGCCAGTGCCAGTAAAGAATTTTTTCACAACATCTAATCTAAATATCTCCACTTTTCATTTAAAGGCCTTCCCCATTGTCCTATCACTATCTGCCTGTGTAAAAAAAGTGTCTCCCCCTCTCTTTTATAAGTTCCCTTTAGGTACTGGAAAGGTCTAAGTTCTTCCCAGAACCATCTCTCTCCAGACTGAACAACCTCCTCTCTGTCAGCCTGTCTCCAGAGCAGAGAGGCTCCAGCCCTCTGATCGTTTTTGTGGCCCCCTCTGGACTCACTCCAACTGGTCAATATCTCCTTTGCTGGGGACCCCAGAGCTGGATGCAGTGCTCCAGATGGGCTCTCAGAAGGGTAGAGGAGAGGGGAAGAATCAACTCCCTCAACCTGCTGGACACCTAGGCCCCTATTAACCATGAACTCCAAAAGGGTTTGGCCAAAATGGAAGTTGTGTTGCACAGATTTTTTTATAGCTCTTTCACAGGGAAATGTTGTTTTAATGCTTTAACTTGTTTTGACATTGGATGGGAGACAAGCCAGAAGCACAAACCAATAATCTTCACCGTTGCTAGGAAAGGCCTAAAAGAAATTCCAGCTTGAACATCCCTGCACTTGCTGAAACAAATTGGAAATGCGAATTTGCAATAGGGGCACATAATTGTTGCCCACTACCCAGCTGAACGGAAGGGAAAGGAACAGGCAAGTCTTCAGCATGGCCTTAGTGCTGATTCCACCTTCTGGGAGAACTCAACTTTCATTTGGATTAAATACAATTATTCCTTTTTTCCTTCTGCTTCCTATTAATTATATGCAATTTACTCTGAAAAGATCTGTTACCGTGCTAATCTTAGCAATTGCTGTGCTGCAGTGAAAACATTGCACAGCCCTCTACGTCTGCAAGCGCTTCCAACGATGAAATTTCAAATTAAAAAGCAGCAACAAAAATATCCTGGACCACTTTTACAATTTCCCTCTGTGGCACAAAGGTTTCTAAGAGAAACATTTTGCTTTATTTATAGCCACTTCTGCTACCGCTGCAGTTGTTTTTGTGGTCTATTCTTTCTAATTTAAGCTGCAGCATAAGGCAGTACCCGGTTATTTGATTTGTCTCGAATGAGCCACGTAAATGAATGATGCAGGCAGTGTAATAATAGTCCATGCTGGGCAGGGACATACAGCCTGGGCTCTACAGAAACATCCCACAAGCCTGAAGGAAATGTGGGGCATCAGAGAGCAGCATGACATGAAACTTTCCAGTGACAAGCTGGTGGCTGGAATGGAACTCCAGGTAACTGTGATGGAAAGATCATCCCAGTTCTGAGCACTGGGAGATCCCATGGTGTTTTATACCATGCAGTTGAGAAAATGAGCCTAGAAAGAGATGTGAAGAGGTGAAAACCCCAGGCAGCACAACTGCTAAACTTGGACAGAACTCTGAGTTTGAGTCAGAAGTGGCTCCTGCAACACAGGCTGACTTTCTCTGCAGCCTTTGCTGGAGCTCCCAGCCAAGACTCTGTGAAGGAACCCTGATTTCTTGTGGCCCACGTCATAACAATTTTGGCAGCACTGAACTGGCAGTGGTCAGGTAACAGCCACCAACAGCCTTAAACAAACAAGATGACCTTCTCTGACATCCAAGGAGCAAAGGCCTCACTGGAACCAGTAACTTGCAAACCCGTTCAATCAACTATTGAAAACAAGACACCGTCTTTGTAGTGAACTTTGCCAAGTGCTTTGAAGACACATCCATTTTTATTGCCATCACAGCTGGTGACAGTCTGTGTCCTGAGAAGTTCAAAGGATCAAGTCAGCAAATTCTTCTTGGTTAAGACAATGATCCTGGTGGAGTTGCAGTCCAGCCAACTCTGCCTAAGCAGCTACCACATCCTGAAAACTCCTGGACATGAGATCACAAAATCATGGAATTGTACAATATCCTGGACCGGAAGGGATCCGCAAGGATCACTGAACTCCGAGTCCTGTCTCTGCACAGAACAGCCCCAAAAATCACACCTTGTGCCTGAAAGCATTGTCCAAACACTGCCTGAGGTCTGGGAGACTTGGTGCCGTGGCCACTTCCTTAGAGGGGCTGTTCCAGTGCCAGGATCCATCTGACTAAATGTGGATCTACAGGGTGGGTCCTGAGAACTCACACCCTGGTCACTTTTGCAATTTGTAGGGTGAGAGGCACCTGTCAGTTGAACACAGGGTGTAATTAGTGTCCTGAAGAGGACACCTGCATGGTTTGGGTGAACAACACCCTATACTTGATGCCAATGACTGGACCACTTCTATCTTTGATGAGCACCCAGACCATCAGCCTAGTTTAGATGTGGATGTCTTGAATGACATTAAGTGCCTCAGCAAAGGTGACAAAAGCTCTGCTGGTTGTCACTGCAGAACGTGCAGGTCTCCTGTGTGTTCAGTGTCACACCTGCCAGCCCTGGATAGAGGTCTGGGGTGACACAGAGTAGCACATGTGGCACTGGGTGTCTGGTAGTCAGATGACAATTGTATCCAAGCCCTGCATTTTGTGAGCTGCTAAACTGAGATGAGATGAATCATATCCTGAGTGTCATTGCCTGATCTGAAAAGTCTTCTGCAAAATTCCTCTGAATGTACCAAACCAAAAGCAAAGAGGGCACTTCAGGTGACAAACCAGCTGAGGATGGCTTTGGTGAACTCTGCACTCCTCCCCACAGTGCTGGGGCCCAGAAAGCAGCTTTGAAAGCCAGGCTGGTAGGAGGGGCCCATTTTGTAGCCCATGTGCTGCCCAGAGGTGAGGTCTTAGACTCATAAATGGGTTGGGTTGGAAGGGACATTAATGATCTTCCCATGGTGCAGCCATGGGTTTTGTGTTTCCTGTTGGTTCATTCCACACAACCCCTGGGCTGGTGTTTGTGGTGTCATGTTGTCTGTATAAAATGCCTTGCTCTCCCCAGGGGCTACAGAAGGATTACAGTAAAGAAAGCATGTCTCACTGTTGCTGCATGTTTGCTTCCATGGTGGGACCAATTTTGCTGATGGTTTTGTAGCACATAAAAATAGGCTGTGCCTGGAACAGAGCTACAACCAGAGTGAAAGTTTGTGGGGCTGAAGATCCTCTGACCCTAGATTAGTGGTAAATGAAAACAGGAGACTGAACTGAATTTCCATACCACGATGTGGTTGTTTGACTCACTAAGGTAATTTGAAACCAACTTTCAGATTTATTCCCCTCTGCTCTTGGTGCAGCCTGGTGTGCAATTTTTCAGTGGCAGCACCGAGCTAAGTAGAGTCAATGAGGGTTAAAAGGGCTTAAGAAAAAAAAAAAAAAGTCATGTTTGGTCAGGTTATTATTATCCCAGATCGATCCCTGCAGGATTTATTGGGCAGCCCTTGGAATGTGGTACTGACACAACTGAGTGGGCAGCAGGAGGAGATGTTGGGATTGCTCAAATTGACATAGCAGTGAAAGTGTTTGCCAGCCTATGGCATGAAGGTAAAGGACTCCTTTAAAGTGAAACTCAATGGAGTGACTTATCTATTCACTCACTTATCAACTCACTCACTTATCCCCTACTAACTTATCCACCCAGATCTCCATCCCCAGTGCACTAAAAACAGACTAAAAATAGTAGAAGACTGGGTCTTTTTTAGGTTTTGTTGAAAAGAACTTGATGCACAGAGATGTTCATGAAAATGTGTTCAAGACTTCTTGGTAGATAGCATGGGAAGCTCTTAGTAAACTCCTCAGTGCAGTTCATCAGCACAGAGCTGGAAAATGAAAGCTAGAAATGAAAGTGAGGCAAATCAAGACAAAAACATTAATGATTCAAAAAACTGAGTATCAACCCAAACCATTCTATGAGCCTGTGATTCTATCTGAAATAGGTGATCCTCCATCTCCGGGTACTTTTGGGAACCCAGGATCTCGTGGTTGTAACTCTCAAGGGAGCTAAGGTGACTTGGCATCTCCTTTTGCACTAGGCAAAGTGCTGAGCTCCACTAACTGCAGTTAAAACCTCAGCCTGTGTTTCTTATTACCACTCTATATGGAGTCTAGCCCCAGTGTAAGTGTAATACATTGAGCTTATTATCCTCATTTTCCAGCACAGCAGAACTGAATGCAATTACAAAGCCTCTTAGAGGTGATTTGACTATGCAGACACTCTGCAGCCTGCTGGTTTTTCAGACACATTTAGCCCCTGTTGAGGAACAGAAATCCTTCTAGGCTGATATTGGAGCCATCTGGTGATGTCTTTTTCAGTCCAGTAAACACTTCTGGGTTCAGTTTAGAGGATGTCAGTACATAACAGCTTATTTAAGAGCCAGAACTGGGTGACTATGAAAAGCACATACACCTTGGGGATGATGCAAGTGTGCAGCAGAGATAATTCCTAAATCTAATGGTAGACAGGAGATACCTGAATCATTTATCTTCATACATGGGTTAGGGTGTTGAGTGGAATTTTCGTGGCATGTCTGAAAATGACAGCAAGCCTCCTATTTTGTGGGATGATTTGAATGTCAAAGTGTTTCTGCATTGAGTGGTCTCCTGCTGTACTGCTTGGAGCAGAATAACACCATTGATCCATTGGGCTGCACGTAAAGGATGCACAATGTCTCTTACACACAAGATTAGACCCTGGCTCAGCACCATGCCCAAGGGAAGCAGGTCACCTGGTGCATCTTCTTCCCACACCCTGGCTTTTCTTTAGATCTTTCCTGTCCATGATGGGATCAGTTTAATTCCATGGGACTTGTGAGCTCACACTTGTGTCTGGCTTTGCCCTTGGCAGCTTCTGAACTTTCTGCTTCAGGCCAAGGTAATTTATGCAAACAATATGACTTGTTTTCAGCAGTGATTTAGAAATAGCCATCTTCTGATGGTATTTCCAAAGGTCTTTTTGTTGCTGGGTTTTCTCTTCATTGAAGTGCCTCTCAGTAATTTGTGCTGCAGCTGTGACGGTTCCAGGAGCCCGTTCACTAATCGATATGAAACATGCTCACACATCCAGCTGCTCACATCCCTCCCTGTTCCTCCAGGTCAGTTTTTCAGGCAGCAGATGTGTCCCTGTCACCCCCTAGTTGGTGCACTGATTTGGCACGCTTTGCTTTCTGCATCAGTGTCTGCAGCAGCACAAAGCATTGCTGGGAGCCAAGAGAGCAGTGCAGACCCTTCTCCCTCAGATTCCTCCCTAACAACTGCCCTTTCTCCCCTTGTCTCCATGGGCTGAAGCAATAGGAAAAGCTTCCAGAAAACTTTCAAGCAGATATTCCCCTTGTCCTTTCACTTCCAGACATGGCAGGTTCTCCCTCCTTCCTGTCTAGCAAACTACTACTCTGTGCCCATGACTAAGCCACGTGCTGGTACTTGTTCTCATGAGGAGCTTCACCTGGTTCCTTCATTTTCTCTTTTCTCCATGGTGGTCCTCGTGCTCCCACACCTTAATGGGATTACAGGTTCCCCTGGTTGCAGCCCTGCCTGTCAGGCTGTGCAATGAGGCATTTGCCTGATTTCAGGTAATGTGAAGCCATAAGTAATACTTTTAAAATTAACTGCTAGAGGACAAGGTTGCGAGATGGTTCACAGACATTTCATATTATGAGCCATATTTTATGGTGGAAATTAATTCTTACAGTCATTCATGAGTGCATGTTCCTTCCCCTTATAGCCCTTTGCTTCTTCCCTGGAATCCACTGCTGTTCTCTGCATGGCACAGTGGTATTAGAAGGCTGAGAGTGAGATTTAATAATATTTGTGATCCTAATTAGCAGGTAGGTGTTGTTGGAAAGGATGGTCAGGCTCACCAGACTGCATATTTCCACTAAGTCCTACGTGTTGATCCTGCTGCATGCTGGTGCTGGGAACTGCACCAGCAAAAAACCTTCTATGGCACAAAACTTGGAGGGCTCTGTGTTGGTTTAGCTCCCTGGACTGGCACAGTGTGGGTCAGGGACATAGCAGTGAGGTGAAAGGGAAGTTGTGGGATGCATGTTGGGGTCAGGGACAGCATCAGGGAGCCGGACATCCTTCTTGGCAGTACATAAAAGTAGGTTGGCTCCAGTGTTTAGTAAAATCACAGTTACCCAGACCCCTATGGAGCTGCGTATCCTGTAACAGCTGCCCTTCAGTTCCAGTGTGAGAAGTAAGGTATTGAAATTTGTTTCAAAAATAATTTGTTTCAAAAATAATTTGTTTCAAAAAATGCAGTCTCTTTTCTTCTTCAGGAGATGGTAAATCAGGGGATATTCAGGCTACCTCTGCCCTTCTTAAGGGAATCAAACAAGCAATAAAGTGAGTCCTGAGGTTTCAGGTGAGCCTTCATATCCCATCTCCCCCTCAGCCTCCCATATCTGCCCTGATCTCTGGAACCTTTGGGACAAATCAGAGGATTCTTGAATTAGTAATCAGAGCATCCCCAGGCTGGGAGAAAGAAAGAAGGAATGGCTGGCAAGGAGGATGTGATTCCCTTGGTTCAGGCAGACAGAAACTCTTCTCCATGACAGCAGACAGTGGTTCCCAGTCACAGGACTGGGCAGCCATAACACAGACCCCTGAGGCCATCTCTCCAAGGTCACAGGGGTTTGCACAGCCCTGTGCATCACACCCAGCACGTACATGCCTCCAGGTGCTGTGTTTGTGCTCACCTGGATTACTCAGCCTGACCAAGGTTTGCTTCCTGCACATCTGTGCTCCTGCCAGCAGAGCTCCACAGCATGAGTCACTCTGCAGTGTAGCAGCTGGTTCCTGTTGGTGTCTGCTAAAATCTTTGCACCTCTTCAAGCTTCACAAGCAGGTCAGCTTTGTAATGGGAGCTCAGAGCAGTATATAGGAATGGGGTTTGGGAAAAGACTCAAAGCAATACATTCCTTGGGCAGCTCAGGGGTCCAGAAAGATCTCTGCAGTCAATGTAAATCTCAAAAGTGCTGGTATTTCCCTTCATTCAAAAATTTTTCAAACTTAAAGAGGGATGAGATGTACTCCTCATGGGAAGGGAGCATGCTTGTTTGCCTTTCTCTGGTTTATTTTTGAGGAAATGACCTTTCTGAGCTGTTTAGCAGCTGCTCTTTCTCCATCATTTATTTTGCTTTCAATATTTTCCAAAATTTAAAGAAGTCATAACCACACCACACTAAGAAGGAGGATAGTATGAGACAGCTAAGATGGTTTATCCAGGCAACCAGTGCAGATAAATTGACTGATGAATATGCACCCTCAAAACCAAAAATCATCACGGCTATGATCAGGAAATAATTCATGTTGTCTTATTTGATGAAACCAGACTGTCACCTGCGTGAAATTCCCTTTGAAGAGGGAAGGAGAGGTTTGTCTGTCTGGGAGCTGTGACCATGCTCCTGATTCACTGCACAGACTCATTCCAGCACACTCTAAATAACCTCATTCTCTGGGGACTGACTGCAACCAGCAGCTGCCAGCAACCAACTTGTCTGGTGTTTCCTCCCCTTGTTGGCAGGACTCCCCACCCGCAGGTTTTTAGGGGACATGGTGAGAAAGAGGCATTTCCTGCCCCTTGGAGGTGCCTCGAGTGCTCATCTTTCAGTTCTGACAATGTGGAAAGGACTGACTACAGCAGGGAATTTTGCATATAAGATTTTGTGGTAGGTAGAGGAATCCTGACATGGGGAAACCATGCTGCTCTTTGAGTGTTGTGCACTCACCTCAATACCTGACCAAAACTAACAACAAACACTAAGAGGAAACTCTGGAAAAAATATCCCAACTCCTGCACTTCCAGCAGCTGGAAGTCACGGTCTGGAAAATACAGATCCACTGGGAGCATCTTAGTCCCAGCCCTTCAGCTTAACATGAGCTGTCAGCTCTTCAATAGCATAAGAAGCTGAAGAGCAGGTTGGTATTGTGCTGCTGATTTGTAGGAAGCAGCAAAAAAAAAAGGAATTATTGGATACAGAGGTAATTGTGATGTGCTGTGGAAGTCAGAATGGCTTTTGTAAAGGGAAGTCCTGCCATAGTCCCTGGAGTTCTCTGAAGGTGTCAACAAGCCTTTGGATAAAGGATATCCTGTTGATATAACCAGATTGTATTTCCTGAGAGCTGCAGACAGCATCTCTCACCAAAGGCTTTTAAGGAAAGTCAAGGCGTAAATGGAAAGGTCCCTGGATGAATAAAAAAGGAATGAATTTAAAAAACAGGAAACAGAGAGTGGGAGCTCATGGTCAGGTATTGTGGTAGAGCTGAGCAGCAGTGGTGTCCCCTGGAGGTATGTGCTGTTTGCTTACAAACTCATTCATGAACTGGAAAGGAGTAAATGGTGAAGTGACAAGGTTTAGTCATGAGACAGAAGTCCTTTGGGTATTAAAGATTATTAAAAATTGGGAAGAATTGCAGAATCTCAGTGACTGGACAGAGAAATGATACCTGAGGGGAAAAGCTGCCCTCAGCTCACACGTGGCTCTGAGCTGGCCAAGAGGGAAAAGCTGGGGCTGTAACAGATAGTTCCATGAAAATATCAGCTAAGCATATTGTAGCAGTCAATAAAGCAAATAAAATGTTGGGAATTGCCAGAAAATGGGACAGAGCTCAAAATAGAAAATGTTGCTAAATAAATAAATAAATAAAATTTTAAAATTATATTACAATTTATCATTGGTATTATATAAACACATAAATCTATGGCTCTTCTAGCTTGAATTCTGTGTGCAGCTCTGTTCCTCTCACTTGAAAAGGAAACCATAGATGAAAAAGGATTCAGAGGATTAAAAGACTGATTAGAAGTACATAACTACTCAATGTAAAGGAAAGCTAAATAAGTTATCTCTTCAATTTAAGAGATGACCAGGATAAATCTCTAACATCATGAACATCTTGGAGAAGGTGAAGAGATTGATTTTTTTCATTGCACTTTCCAATAAAAGAAGAAGGAAGCAGTAATTTTAAATGGGAGAGGACAAGCTCAAAGGAAACGGAAGGAAATGACTCTTGATGCCTGTAGTTAAACTTTGGAACTTCCTGCCACAGTGTGTTGTGGAACCTAAAAGCTGATGTGGCTTTAAAAGCACCCCTTTTTAGCAGGCTCTTCGAGGAAGAGAGAGACTGAGGGTTATTAATATGCCAAGTCCACCTTTTCAGGAAGTCCCTGAACTGCACGATTGCAAAATGGGAGTCTGCTTTTTACTCTCTTCCCAAAGCATCTGCTTTGGCTGATATCAGAGAAGGAGTCTTAGAGACAACTGGTTCTTGGGCTGCACAAAATCAGGGAATGCACTGACCATCAGCATCTTCACAGTGGTCAGAGTGTTGCACATTTTTCTCAGTGTTGCTGTGCATTTAAAACCTTGTCATGGTTTATTCCCAGCCAGCAACTCAGCCCTACACAACCTGTCACTCACTCCTCCCTGGTGGGATGGGGGAGAGAATTGGAAAAGTGAGAAAACTTGTGTGTTGAGACAGAGTGAGACAGAGACAGTTTAATAGAGGAAGAAAAAGCTGTGCATGCAAGAAGAGGGGAAAAAAAAAAAAAGGAATTAATTTCCCACTTCCCACAGGCAGGTGTTTGGCCATGCCCAGGAAAGCTGGGCTCCAGCACATGTAACAGTGACTTGGGAAGTTAAACACTACTGCTCTGAATGTCCCCCTGTTCCTTCTCCCAGCTTGCTGAGAATGATGTCCTGTGGTATGGGATGTCCCTTGGGTCACTCAGGGCCAGCTGTCCTACCTGTGTCCCCTCCCAGCTCTGTGCACTCCCAGTGCACTCAGTGGTGGGGTGGGGTAAGGAGCAGAAAAGGCCTTGACTCTGCGTAAGCTCTGCTCAGCAATGAAAACATCCCTGAATTGTCAGCACTGTTTTCATCACAAATCCAAAACACAGCCCCATAATTGCTATTATGAAGAAAATTGCCCCAGGTAAAACCAGCACAGACCTCAAGGACCTGGCCTGGGAAGAAGACAAAGCAATGATCTCAAACATTCAGGTGCTATTTTCCTTTCAGCTCATTTCCATCAGCTTGTGCTCACCATTCCATCCTTTGGCCTATTATTTCCAAATTTTCATTTCTCTTATGGGAACACCATTTGCAGTCATTAAAAGACTGAGGATTTTCCTCCTATCCACTGCATAATAAAGGTACAATGATAACAAAAGATATGAATTCTTGGTATATTATTTCAAGGGCTATATTTAACTAAATTATCCCTTCTTCTAGAATTGTTTGTTATTCCTTTGGTGATAGAACAGCATCCTGTTTGCCTGCACATACTGCAGCTGCAGATTTTTAGTGGAATCCTCATGGGTTTCTCGAAATAGCTTTAGAACTGAAACCTCCCAAACACTGCAATGCACTTCCACATTATTTAACCAGATCCCAGTGTGAACTGTGACTCCTATCACATCGTTGTTCTTCAGAATGCAGGACCATGGTGTTTTTTTAGTTCAAGGGCTTAAAAACACCCCTAAATTATGCAATTTTGTCTTTACCAAACTGTGTGACTCAGCTTGGGCAAATTCCAGAAGGTGTGTTTGCTCCCATAACCTTAACTCAGTTATGCTGCACATCCTATGTGAATAATCCATTGTCAGCCACAGGAAATGGTGATCTTGTTCAACTACCACAGCCTGATTACAGACAATGATCCATAAACTGCTAGTTCTGACCAATATTAATCACTTTCCTGAACACTTGAGTTTAGATACACTGATAAATAATTAATTAATTCAGCACTATAAATTTGGAGAGCTTGTAAGAGCTAGGTTGTGCTGCTGTTTGAGAAACATCTACATGTCCTAGTAATACTCCTTGCTTTCCATATTCTACAAGTATTTCTCTTCCTCATAGGGAGAGCCTAAGAGCTGGGATTGCTAATTGCTTTTTGATGAGGTGATCTTCACATGAAAGTTTTATTTTGTAAACAGAATAGGACTGAGTCCAACCTAAAAGAGGCTTATGGATTAAGGATGTTGGTGTTAATTATCCCTAACAACAACTGGATAGCTTTGGAAAATCAGAATCTGAATATCTGCTGCTAAATAATAGTGGAAAGCAGAGTTGAAGACCTGGCTGTTAAAATATCCAGGCAAAGTAGCCCCCAATTAATCCCTGGGAGATGAGAGACAGATTGGAAAAACTTCCAGGACCAGAGGTTTCAGTCTTCCCAGACACATATCCACTGTCCTCTATAGCAAACAAAGTTCTGCTATCTCTAACTTAACCCTTTGGTTTCAGTTTAAACTCATTACACCTGACCCACTCCCAGGGAACATGAAGAGCAATTTCCAGTCTCCCTTTCCACAGCCACCTTGCTCACTCTCATGTACAAGTGTCTGGGCAGCTCTGGGCAGGAGAACTTGCCTTCCTTACAAAAAGAGGAATGAGAATGAAAATGTTGCCTTTTATATACTGTCCAGTATGTTACACAGATCTGCAGAATATCAGCTTCTTGCTCTTTGGTAATGATGTAAGCCTAAAATTAAAAGCACAGGTATGGCATATCTTTATTCCAGACTACTCTCCTCACCTAAGATGATGTTTTTCAAAGATATCTGGACACTGCAATGATCTCCATGCAGAGGCTTAAAATAGCATCAAAAATAAAATTAATAAAATAGCAACATTCTCTACCTGAAGTCCAGAAAAATGACTAGGAGCACTTGAATTTTGAAAGTCACCCAAGAGCTCATTCCATAATGGCACCATCATGGCAAATCAACATGTTGGGGCCCCTGACATTGTATTTCTAGGAGAGCAGAAGGACTTCCTAGAAAGGGAGCTAATGATGGTGCCTTCTGCATGACAGATGATCTCACATATGGAATCCATTTGGCCACAGGCAGAACCACCCATCGAGCAGATTACAATGATCCTCAGCTCTGCAGCTCTGAGCAGCTCCAGCCACTCTGCCAGCACAGACGGGTTTACACCGAGTACTTAAATATTCATTACCTCCATCCAGCAGATTAAAGAAAAAAGAGCAAACTGGAGATACAAGACTCTAAAGCAACAGCTGACAATATAGGAGATACTTTGCTTGGTGCATCTGTTGCACAGATTATGGATAAGGAGTTGTCCTGCTGAGCCACAGCTTTTCTAGAAATTCTGTGTTGGAGGACACATTTCCCATGTGACAGGCTCAAATCCTGCGTCTCTTTCAGGGTACGAGGGAGCTGCCTCTGTTCCTTCTGGCACCTTTTTTCAGTGCTTAAAGATGTTGTTTGGGGAGTAAAAGTGGAAACCAGAAGGGCTGAGAAGGGTGTTAGGTTTCTGCCTGGATACAATTAAGCCACTGTGTATGTGATCGGGGCACTGTATATATGATACAATGTATATGCAATCAGGGCGCTGTATATATGATCATATATATATATATACACAATCAGAACACTGTATATATGATTAAGGCACTGTACCCAGTGGAGATGGGCTTCTCTGTGTTTTCATGTATAAATCTCTGCACCTTATTGCTCATCTTATGCTGCCCTTTTCCTTTTTCTCAGGGAGGTTGTGTTGAACTTCGTGGTTTTTGTGCAGGTAACACTTGGAGTTTTCCCCCATTTTAATGGTTATCACCACTGACACCAGAGTTGCAGAGCAGGAAAGCCCAGTGACTGCTGACTGATCAGGATTAGGTGGCACCTATAAGTGGCTGGCAGAGACAAAGCTCAGACCAAACAATCTGCTCAACAATTCACCCTGCACACAAATGCTGCCCTTGCAGGCTGAACTTCTAATGAACTGCAAATTACAAACAAGGTTACCAACAGCTTATCACTTGCTTCTAGTGCTGAGGATAAAAAAAGGTTGCAAGGAGTTGCTAAAAAACACAGCAAGAGGCAGGAAAAGTGTTCCATTAAAACAAATTAAGGGCAAGGAGAGATTGGTGGTTTCTGAGGTTACACTAAAGGGCTTTGATGAACGGCAGCTCCCAAAGGATGGTATCAATTATCTGCTTCAAGCCTGGACAAACTGGTTGCTGTGTAAGCATCAATGCACAGCCAGTCTTTCTGACATCATCTTAATTCACATTAGAACAGTCATCTATTCCTTCTCTCCTACTCAGCCTCATTCCTCCTCTCCTCTCCTCTCCCCAGCAAAACCTTTATTTACACTCTGGTTTTTTGACTCATCTGTGGCATTTTTCTCTTTTCTGACCCTCCCCTTCCATTACCTCTGAATACTCTCACTCCTTNCCTACTCAGCCTCATTCCTCCTCTCCTCTCCTCTCCTCTCCTCTCCCCAGCAAAACCTTTATTTACACTCTGGTTTTTTGACTCATCTGTGGCATTTTTCTCTTTTCTGACCCTCCCCTTCCATTACCTCTGAATACTCTCACTCCTTTCAACCATCTTCGTCCTGTCCTCCTCTTTCAGTCATGCTGTCCCTGGAATCCTTCCTCTGTCACAGACAAGATCACAGCTATCTAAGGTATTTTTTCAGCTCTTTGGATCTTTAAGACTGCATCACCTCAGGGAAATCTTCCATTTGTCAAAAAGGGAGAGGGCAGCAGGTGAAATTTAAGGGTTGTGCTATGTAGGACATTAAATCTAGTGGTCAGTCACATTTGGCTCTATTTCTGGCACTTTTCTCCCTCCACTTTCTCAAAGGTCTCATCCTCTTCATCTCACAATTTTTTTCTCTTACAGGGTACTTCCTGCTGGCACTCCCATATTGTATCAGAAAGAGAAATGTTGAACTTATTCTCCACCTGCTGCCTTGAACCCTCTTCTTTTGAACAGCTCCTTTCCTCATCTCTACTTCTACTGCTTATCTGTAACTGCCCAGCTTTCCTCCATCATCCATCTTCTTTTATTTCAATTTATTTTCTTTCAATTTTATTTTATTTTCAATTTTTCCTTTGTGTTTTTTTTTCCTTCACCATCTCCCCACTTGGTTCTTAATCAGTTTGTTTGTGTAGATGGGGGTTTTAGGCCCAGATTTTCCAGGGACCAGGATTCCAAAACCAGGACAGCAACAATCTATTTTTTTTCTTTTTCTGACCATTTGCAGAATAGATGTTCAGTTCACTGTTTCCTCATATTGATTTCCTCAGCAGCTATTCACAGGGTTTATTCTGTGAATTGATTCAACATTAGGGCTGTGTTATTTCCACCTAGCTGGAGAAGTACTGTGATGCTGTTTTCATTCCCTGCATATTCAAGGGCATGAAAGATCAAGCATGAATATTTATCTGATCTTAGCCATCCATCCTGAACGAGGAATGTGCTCCCTATCAATGTTTTTACCTGAAAATAACTTTATAATTTGCAGAGTTATGAACTTAGACATTAAATATAAACACTGACTTTTTTGCTGTTATATCTAACATTGATTAAAATTGGAAAGAAATATTCAGAAGCAGTTGGTTTTCATACAATTCCTTTAACTGTAATTGCCTCTTTCTCTAGCCAGACAATAAATCCACAGCAGAGATGGCAGTTTCATGATTTTTAGTCCACAGATACTTCCTCCCATGTATGTAAAAGAATTAATAGAAACAGAGAAAATTCTGTGATTTTCTTGACTAAAGGAGGTAGATATAGGCTACTGCTTGGATCTCTAGTTTTTACCTCATACATAATAATCTTAACTATCCTGACACATGCACTGGTTATTTAGGGAACAACTGGGAAGCCCATGTTGGGTTGGATAGGTTGAGAAAGCAAAAATCTAGACCAAAGCTTGTGTTTAGTCCTAATGACTACTTGGTCTGAATGCATTTACCAGAAACACCTCTGTGGAAACCTCGCCCGCAGACGGTCTCCAATTCCACTTTGCCTCTGGGTGGCCTCAGGCTCGTGTGCCACCAGGGTGGCCTGACAGCAAATAAGGAGGACAGAAAAGCTTCTCACTCTGGTGCTTTCCTCTACCTCTATTTCCTCTGTGATTCTCTTTACTTAGATGCTGATATGGTCTACAGCTTCTTCTAAGCTGAACATCCCAAAATCTTGAATCGTCCTGCCAGTGAAACAGAATGTTCATATTAACCTCATTCCATCAAGGTGGAAGTTAAAGTGACTCGCCATGGTCACAGGAATCAAGTACCTCACAGAGCAGGGCCATCAATTAAACCAGCAGAAAAACCTTTTGGAAACTCTGGAGCAGAAGGCCTTCCAGAGAGAACAGTGATTATCATGATTAATTAAGGTGGTCATGTGGCAGGGTGCTGTGACTTTGCCAGCTTGACCAGTGAACATCCCTGTGGGAGTGTGCCTAGGTAGAGGGACATCCCAGTGACTGAGTGACAGAGCTCTGGGAGGAGAGGAGGAGCTTAAGGATTATCAGAATCAGAGAAACAGACTGCTGGAATCACACTCTGCCCTCCTTGGGACAAGCCCAGAGGTAGACAGGACAGATGACACAGAGGATTACTTGTCCTCTCTCTGCCTGGCTGAATTGAGTGACTTAAGGGACAGGGAGCAGTGGCACTAAGCCCTGCCTGGCACAGCAGAGGGGTCTCCTCTCCCCAGGTGCCCCAGAATAACAGGTACAAGGCTCTGCACGTGGAACTGAACAATGGCCAGCGTGATGGCTCCTCTGGGTGGGAGGTGTTGCTGAGGTTAATGGTTTCTCCATGTTGGAAGTGTTGCCAAGGGTAAATCACCCTGTGCTGTGCATCAAAGCTGCTTCCATAAGGAACTAAAGATGGGTCGTTGTCATAGGAGACTCCCTTCTGAGGGGAACAGAAGACCCAAAATGAGGAGCCTGGTGGACACAGTCCCTTGGGAGGCGGTCATGAAGGGCAAAGGAGTCCAGGAAGGCTGGACAGGCTTCAAGAAGGAAATCTGAAAGGCACAGGAGCAGGCTGTCCCCATGTGCCAAAAGACAAGACAGAGAGGGAAAGAGGAGCCTGTCTGGACAGAGAGCTTTGGCTGGAACTCAGGGAAAAAAAAAAAAAAGAGTTTATGACCCTTGGAAGAAGGAGCAGGCAACTCCAGGGGATCACAAGGATGGTGTGAGGTTATGCAGGGAGAAAATTCCTAATTTGGGCCAAAGCCCAGCTAGAACTTAATCTGACTACTTCTGTAAAAGATAATAAAAATGTTTCTATAAATAAATGCATAACAAAAGGATGCCTGAGATGAATTTCCATCTTTTAGTGGATGCTGAGGGAAACATAAGTGACAAAGGATGAGGAAAAGGCTGAAGTATTTGATGCTTTCTACAAAAAGGCATTGAGATGCTAGAACATGTCCAGAGAAGGGCAATAGAGCTGGGGAAGGTTCTGGAGTACAAGTCTGATGAGAAGCAGCTGAGGCAGCTGGGGGAGCTCAGCCTGGGGAAAAGGAGGCTCAGGAAAGACCTTATTGTTCTATATAAATTAACCTGAAAGGAGGTTGTAACCAGGTGGGGGTCAGCCTCTTTTCCCAAGTAACAAGCGACAGGAGAAGAGGAAGTGGCCTCAAGTAGCACCAGGGAAGGTTTAAATTCAGTATTAAGAAAAATGTCTTTGCCAAGAGAGTTGTCAAGCATTTGAACAGGCTGTCCAAGGGAGTGGTGGAGTCACCATCCCTGCAGGTATTTAAAAGACAGGTAGCCATGGCACCTGGGGACATGGTTTGATGGTGGACTTGGCAATGCTGGGTTAATGGTTCAACTCAATTCTTAAGGGTCTTTTTTAACCAAAGTTGTTCTGTGATTAACTCCTAAAATGTCCCATAAGCTGAGGATATAGATTCTGGCTGCATAAATTTGTCATTAGAATTTTGTAAAACCTTGGGATTCAGGAAGAAATTTGGCCACAAAATATCTTCTAGAGCAGGATAAAAGAGGGTCATGATCCAAGAGGCACCAAGCACACATAACAGTTAATGACATCTATGAATGCTGCAGTTTCTCAGCCTCATGTAGCACAGAGGTCAGGGGGCTGGGAAGATCAGGAGTAAACTGGTAATGGAGCAGAGCAGAGTCAGTCTGGCTCCATCTCACAGTGCAACTGGAGAACATCTGTGTGTTTGGTAGCAGGCTGTGATACAGTGGCCAGACGTATATTCACTGTTCACTTTCTTTTGGGATGGGTTTGAACTGCCTGAGCTCCCTCTGCTGCTTTGTCAGGGCAAATAAGAGACACCCACCTTGGGGAATGAGGAATCCAAGGTCAGGTACAGCTGCCATATGGCACAGATGTGCATTGGAACTAAGAAAACTCAGCTCGAAAAGTCTGGGCTGGATATGAACCACTATTAATTCCAGAGAGGAGCAATCTGACCCACCCTGCAGTTGCTGAGTCAAACTGAAATCAGTGTCATGGAAAGTGCTGCAGAGGCTGAAAGGAGCCTCGGTGCTGAGCAAACCCCTCGGACAAAGCTGCTCTGAGATGAGGTGTCTTCAGCATCCCAGTGTTTCCAGGACAACCAGAGCGGGAATTCAGTTCTGATGAAAGTTCACAAAATCCAAGCTTTTTCACACATAATATTTTTCAGCATCTTTGGAAGTTGTTTCTGAACAATGGCTCTAGTGTGCATGGCCATGCCAAGCATCAGCAAGGGCACAATAGGCAGACGTTACACATTTCTGGAAATGAGAGGCAGCTCTTTTGCCCTCAGTACTGTTATTGTTCCTGGGGAACACAGACATCACTGAACTGTTGGATCCATGACATTTGGTGGGATCACTCGTTTCTGAGAGTGTTTAGTAATGGAGACATCAGTAGAGGGTGGAAACAAGCCCTGATATCTCTTTTTTCCTGATGGTGTAATATAATTCCCTATATAAAATAGATACCAAAGTATTTGTCTCCCTTCTGGGTTTTGGGGGTTAAGTTTTCAGTTTTCAGTGTTATAACTGTATATGTTCCTGTTACCACATAAAGATTTCTCATGTTTTGGATTTTCAGCAAATTTGAGTGCTCTCTCATGTTGAGCAAGTTGTGCTGTAAAATTGTAATTTGCTATTTCTCATCTCTTTGAATGACACTTTGCTCTTTTATTATATGAAAGGGAAAACAGGCACTCTTAATCCATGTGTCCTAGGCTGTTCATAGTTTGATTTATTACATCTTATCCTTCCTTCCCAGATAAATGGTTCCAATCCTTTAGGTTTTTTGTTCATCGCTGTGAGAACGCTGCTTGTCCCTGAACTCCCCAGTCCCATTATTTATTTTTGAAACAGACTAACAAGCACTGAAGACAGTCTTCTGATGACAGCAATCACATACATTGTGTAACTGAATTATATAACCCTTCATCCCATCCTTTATATAGATTCATCTATGTTTGCTTTTTGGATGTGGCCACACAGCGAATGCAATTCTCAACTGACCTTTCTCCAGTAATAGCCAAGGACTTTTCCTGAGTCAGTGCTTATCCTAATTTATCGTGGCACTAAGGCACACTGAACTGTGACAGCTCCATGGTATAACTCCCAACTGTGCAAATGTATGCCACAGCAAGGCTTTCCACAGAGAGGAATTATCCCAAAATCTCTGGAATGGACTCCCATGTAGATAAGTCCTAATTTAGGGCCACATCTCAGTCTCTAGAGTCAGTTTGGGAAGAATCATGGAGCTTCACAAAGGAAAAAGAAATGTACAAGCCATGAATGTTGCCATAGATAGTGGAGCAGGGAGTGCACAAGGCTGGTGTGACAGGGTGGCTAAATAAAGTGGAAGTGACACAGTGAAAGACCTTGAAACATGCAGCACAAAATAAAATATTTCCCCAAAAGACAGATCACTCAATTAAAAAAGAAAAAAAAAAAAAAACATTTCTAGGCAGAATGAGCTGTAAATCTCTGTGAGAATAGAGACAGCAACGTTCGTCTCAAGTTACAGTGAAGGGCAATAAATCTGCAGGTAATTCTCTGAGCAACCATTCAGCACAATGATGGACAAAGGTCTGCAGGGCTCTGCAGCCTGGCTTGCAGCTCCTCCTGCTTGTAGATTTAGCTTGGAGAATCATACACCAGGTCAAGCTACTGGGATTGATTTTGGGTACTGCAGGCTGGAGACCACTGCCTCAACAGGCAAGCCCTGTGTACTGAGATACAGGTGTTGACAAAGATATGTGTTCTGCCAGTCCCAGCAGACAACATACCAGAAATTTAAGAACTGAAGGCTTCAGCTGAATCATCTCTGGTGAAATTCAACAGAGCTTTGACAAGCACTGAAGCTGCTTTCATAGCATGTTTAATTATCAGATGTAATTTAAATGGCTGGGGAGCTGCAGTTAGAGGAGGAATCAGTGAATCTCAGGCAGACAATGGGGTGTTGTTTCCTGCAGAGCTGCTCAGGACTGAATTTTTCTTAATAATGTCGTTAAACGTACGCAGGACTGCTGAAGTTTTGTGTTACCATGCTCCTTTGTGCTGCCCTAAGACTGACAGCCAGATAACTCTTTCCTTTTGCTGCAATTTGGAACCTGTGTGGAAATTCTACTATTTTGGGAAGGTGCAAATAGTAGGCTTGGTCTCTTACATTGCTGTACACTGGCAGTGGTCTCTGAGATTGGGAAAACCACATGTCTGAGAAGACAAGAGAGGAGATGAACTGATGAACTGAAGGGTTTCTTTATGCGATGTCTATTGCCTTGCTTACTGGGAAGCTCTGGATACAGCAGCACTTCCCTCAGCAGCTGCAGTTATCCCATCCCAGCCCATATCTCCAACACAATCTGCTCCTAAAATAGCCTGTTCCTCTGCACAGAAGTAGGAGATCTCATTTTCAAAGCATTTCCTCTGCTGGTAGCCTCCCATCTTTTACTCACCATGCTGGTATCCAGCACTGCTGCTGTGAATGGGCAGCAACGCCTATGCAGAGGGAGGAAGAGAAGGGACCCAAGGAGAGAAAAAATCACCTCCCTCCACAATGCAGGAAGCAGGAAGAGGCCACGTACCAAAGAGCCCAACACAAAAGGCAAGGTCTGGTGCTGTCTGGAGAAGGATGGAGGTGGGGACAGATGCTCTGGCAGGTGCCTCAACACAGTCCATACAAGGTGCTCCTGCAGTCATGTGGCAGTTCACAACCAGAGGCATCAAATGCTGCATCTTGTCTGAAAGCCATGTGAGAGGTGATGCAGGATGATACCTGCAGAGAATTATTCATGGTGGGCAGAAAGAAACACATTTGTCACCAGGAATGAGGCCCCATGCTTTCAGCAACAGCTCAGGTAGGAGACTGCCATCTCAGCTGCAATGGAAAGAACAGCCATGCTCAGAATCTCCCAGGTCCTGATCTCTTGTCCTGATCCAGTGTCTTCTCAGGAACTCTCACTCAAATCCTTACTTCCAGTTACCTTACTCAAACCTTTTGGTCCAGAGTAATTCATCCTTGACCAGCCCATTTCCCTTACCTCATATTTTCAGTCCACTAACAAATTTAAGCAATTTAAAGCTATTACAGACCATGCTTGCCATCTCTCCAAAATGCAAAACTATCTATCTATCTCTGAAAGTTCTCATATGTATGAACACAGTGTTTCTGATTTCAGCCCCGTATTTCAGGAGTAAATTCCCCAGCACTGCACAGGACTCTGGTAAATGCATCTCAAATGGGATTTATCTCAAGCCCCTAAAAAGCACATGTACACAAATTAATATTCATTACTAATTTAATATTCATGTTCTGCCCCTGTGATGATTTATCTTCATAGACCTGGGTTTGGCACTGTCTGCTTCCTTCACGCTGGGATCTGTTCCTTTCTCCCCACCTGATTAATGTGTTGATAGGAGGCTTCAGGTAAATGGCCAAACTTTAATTTCTGTGTCCTTTAAACCAATTGTTCCTTCACGACTACAATTCTGTCTTTCTTATGAAAATCTTGTGGTTTTCTGTAACTTCCTTCTGAGTCTGAACTCTCATGTCCTGGTCCAGCAGGAGCTCATCTCCTCCCTTCCCATCCATCTGCATGGCATGTGATAGACAGTGACAGATTATTCATGGGAAAGACAATGTGAAATTTTGAGCTGGCCTTCTTTCTCACTTCCTCTGCTAAAATGATAATGTGAAATATTGGTATAAAACCCAACCTATTTCCCCAGTGGTTTGGTTTTTTTTGTTTTTGGTTTTTTTTTTTTTAGCAGAAATCACTTTGTAGTAAAGTGTGTTTTTTGAAGCTAAGGTAAGTTTTGCCAAGCTGTTTAAATGCAATCCAGCTGTCAGAAAACAAACTTCTCCCTTTTATAAAAATACCAAATCCACCAACTCCTTTCCTCTTTCACTTTCCCTCTCTGGGCAACATCTGGAAACAGTCTAATTAGTGGTCCTGAACATAACTCAGCAAAATCCCTTCTTGGCAGAGAGCTAGAGCTGGACCATAAACCAAAGGCCCTATGATCTCCTTATTTTAGCCAGATCCTTGCTCATCCCACAGATCCTGCTGCCTGGGCAGGGCTGAGAGGGTTGCCCAGCAGCCTCCTGCTCCCTGTAAAACATGGGCAGCCTCAGCAGTGAGGTAGCAGCTGCTGCTGGTACAGGAGGGGGATGAGGAATTGCTTAGGAAGTGGTGGGGCTTTCTCATCACACCAGAGCCATCTGCATACCAGGTGAAATCCCAGCAGGGGTGAGGAGGTGATTTCCTTCCTGGCAAAATATCCTGCTCCAGCTGCAGCAGGGCAGCAAGAGTGGTGAGAGGTGGTCACGTCTGGCATTTGTGCATCTGTGGGCTCCCCATAACCTGCAAAAGGGATATTTCCCTCCACTTTTTCTTCTCTATTGTACCTTGGATGGTAAGAATTTCACAGCAAGGACTTTGTTGCAGGCCCCCACAGCAGGAAAATGTTTTAGTGATACAAATATAGATGGATGCAAAAAGAGTTCCTTCAGGTCCTTGAAGATTCCCTGCATTAGGGGTAGACATGGGTTGGAAGTGAATTTTCCAGAACAGAAGTGATTAGTGCAGAAATCATGGAAAACAACTCAAGAGCTCCTAGTTGAAGGGAATATCCAGCAACTCTGGCTTTCAAAATGTAAATAGGAAACAGCCACAAAATCTTATCTGTACTTTGCAGCTAATGAAAACACTAGTCTCTCCTGGGAGCCAAGTCTTTGCTCTAATTTTAATGCATTTTCTTAGGTTTTCCTTAGCTGTGACTAATTTGTGCTGTCAGGTGTGCCTTTTTTGAAGTTAAAAAGCATATCTGAAGTGCTACAACCTCTAGCCAGAATATTTAAATTAGTGAGTATCCACATCTCAGAGCCTGTCAAGTGAGGGAATGGCACTCAGCTGCCCTCATGCTCTGCTGAGCCATGGGTACAAGCAACCTCTGCTCCCACTGGAGCCTGTAGGGAATTCTTCCCAGGTGAAGTGCTGTGCTGGCCCCTGGCACTATGTGGGCTGTGCACAAACAGCACTTGGACTGTCAAGCACAGAACATTCCAAAGCTAGATCTCAGCAACCTCCTAGAATGTGTCTAAATAGCTATAATTGTGTATATTTAATTATAACTTCATTAAAATATATAACTTCAAAGACTTCACCCATCTGCTTGCTCTGGCTGTGTTCATGTCACAGATTAAACCTGGCCCTGTTGATCACACCATAAAATCTCTATCCCCAGGCCACAGAGCCTTTTAGCCAAGGGTCAAAGGCTTTAGGAGATCCTGTGGTTGGAACTTAGTGGAGTAGGGTGGGCTGGGATGACATTGAACTGTTCCCGTTCCTGCTCAGCTGCTGCTTCCCCTGGTTCAGCTGAACCCTGTGCTCAGCTCTGCTCAGTGATCCCAGGGACAGAGAAAAGAGGGCTGGAGGAACCCACAAGAAGGCACCAGCCCTGGCTGGGCAGCTCACCCTGCATGGCAAGTGTAATGTATAGCATGGATATACCTTATATGCCAGTGACAGATGGAATAACAGAGCACCCTGAGTTCAGGAGAGCAATTCAGGCCACCTGCTACCTACAACTACCAGGCCATGGGGGCCAGGGTCTGCCAAGGCTGTGTAGGAAGTCTCTGAACTGTTGTTAGAAGTAAAGATGGTGCAGTAATGTAGTAAAATGTTGAAGTGCACTTCCTTCTGTGTGTAGTTTGGGATCCACATGGCTGTTCCCACCAATGGGTCTATAAAGACCAAAGGAACTATGGTCTGTTAATCCAATAAAACCAAGGAGAGCTTCAGTTGAGGTGTTCTGTGCCACCTAATGCTGCACATTGAGAAATAGGAGGGTAGGCAGGGATTTGGACAAGGGCCAGAGATGAGATTGCACATGATTTACACTTAATGTCAGGCATGTGACTTGCTGCCTACAAGGCGAGGAGTTGTTTGCACATAACTGTGTCTGCATTGTCCCTGCAGCTGAGCAGAAACAAATGATTGTGCACTTGTCTGCAGACATTAACCCTGCAGAGTAGGGAGGCTTGTTCCACCAGAGCTGGATCTTCAACAGCCAGTATTAACTCCTGCAAAAGCACAAAAGGTGTGGATGTGTGTGACACAATTAATATCATGACAGTGAATGTTTTTCCACTGGGAATGCAGCCAAAGAAGGCTTTTGTGTGTCTCCACAAAGTTGTCAGCCCTTCTTTCCATGCCCCCTCTACAGAACTTATTTTCTCTAAACAGGGAACTAAATAGCAGATTTTGCAAATTTACCTATCTATCCTTGCTTTTTGACATGAAGATCAGATAAAGACATAGGTGCTTCCCAAGTATAGCAACAACACATGCAAGCTGAGCAAAAAATCCATTCAGTGCTGGATTCCAGAGGAAAATGTTTGGAATTCTGTGCTGCCTAGAAAGAAACCTGCACAGAGAGTGAAACAGTTGTTATTTTGTACCATCAGAGCATTTTCATTCTGTCTAATGACAGCTGTGTCTTCCTGTCTTTCTCCAATGCTGGCTGGAGCTAAATTCCTTATTTTCTGATTGATTTTCTGTGGAGACTTGCAGAACCATGACACCTGATAGATTTTCCCATCCTTCCTCTTCTTGCTAATAATATTTACATCAGTTTTCAGTCAAATAAGACAAAAGGGCAAAATGCTGGAGAAGTTCATGCCACCTTTGTGATACAGGCAGAAAAAACAGGGTAGAAAAACAAAGCACCTGTAAGCATAGCTAGTAAAGTAAAGGCTGCAAACTCATGCATCATTAGAGAATCCAGGTGGGAAGACATCTTGTAGGTGCTGCTATTATGGGAAAACCTTCACTTCATGATTTTATTTGGAAGTCAGTCAGTCAGGGCACAAATTTTCAGGAAACCAGGATTCACTGGTGCTGGTGCTCAAAAATTACTTGTGCAGGTACATTACAGGTTTTGCAGATTGCTATGAAGACTTCTCTTTGTAGCTGGTTTAGCAAAACTTGGTGCTACTTGGTCACTGCTTCCTTTCAGAAAAGGCCACCAGTGTGTCCACACCCCATGCTGCAAATGCAGTCTGATCTTTGAAATAATTCATATACTACTTAGCAAAACATCCAAATTTACCCCTCTAATTAGAGGTTTGAAAAGCACTTTGATTCAAATCCACATCCAAACAGTACACAATGGTCACTCTCTTCCACACCCTTCACTAAAGATGCCTTCAGTGCTGCTGCTTCTCATACCTGTGATAGTAGCAAGAGGTGTTTGGCTCATACCTGTTGAACTCTAAACCTCATGGGACCAAATTTCATCTGTAAATTATTCTGGTGTTCATTGAGTGCTGCTTCTTTATGTGAGGAGTGCACAGGTCTGCAATTCTGTTGCATCACACAGAAATTAAATATCTCTTGAAGTGTCAATTAATTAATCTTCCCTGTTCATTTGTAGTAGTCTGGGAAATATGAGATAATGGGTTTCAGCTTCCAGGGAGGTGGCCAGTGTAGCCAAGGCTGTGGAAGTTGCTGTGATAAATCATACCCATAATATCTAAAAAATTGTAATTATTGACTTCCTTGGATAGCAAAAAATCCAACAAAAGTTTCCAACAAATAATTTTCTGAGATTTTTAATTCTGTATCAGTTTGTGAATTGTCCTGCAGACTTGTGTGGGTGTAAATTGGTCATAAATTGGTCATTGGGCAGAACTTGATTGAGGAAAGTGGCAGAGATCAGGATTATTTCATTAAGCTTCTCATATTTTCAAACCTGTTTGGTAACCAGGCAGTGGATAGAGAGATTCCAGTCATTCTGCAGGTGACCTGGCATACTTTTCAAAAGTATTTGGGATATCTGAGCTTTAAAATGGTGAATATCACAGGAATGCAAAATTCCCCAGGGGGGAACATTTCAAGCTTTGCAAGAACAGGTATTGAAAACAATCAAATGTCAAATGTCATCAGGTTTTCAGGCAAACAGAAGGAAAAATGTGTATATTAACCCATAGCAGCTAACAATTCCAGCCAAGCCATGTTTGCCATCACTCCAGAGCATTGTGAAAAGAGGATGGGTGAAAATGAAACTTGTTCTTTAGCTGAAGAGACATCCTGAAAAGAGTTATAGCTACAAACCCCTCCAGAACCAGAAATGCCTACAACCCTCTTTAAAAATATTGCCTAATAATAAAGGTTTTGTGTAAGATTCAGCAGAACCACTTCTCCTCCCTCCAGCTCTGCCACTATTGTCTGTCTGTACTGGGTGTGATGGGATTGTACTGGGACAGCAAGGAAAACCAGACTGGAAGTAGAACATAAGCTCTAGACTTGAGTAGGCTGAGACATGTTGAGCCTTCCTGGGCAATCCCAAACACAAGGATGAATGAGGTGTAGGTGATTAGAACATCTGGCAGCCCTGGATGGTGTCAGATCTTAACTGGTTGGGCTCAGTGATCTTGGAGGTCGTTTCCAATCTAAACGATTCTCTGACTCTATGATTCTATTCCCCTGACCTAAATGATAAAATTTGCCAGATCTGTTACAGGCGGGAGATGGTGTGAATACGGCTCCTAGTGGTTAAAGACACCCATGACACGTTTTATATGAGCTTGGTTCATATTTATGAGCTCTTGGGAAATTGGATGAGTAACTCTTCCCTTTCTCTAGAATTATCCATTGTAATCTTCTTTCTTTTTTTTTTTTTTTAAATTTGATTTTCATCCGTGCTAGAATGCCTGGACTTCCTCTGTAATGAGAAGGATGACAACTGCGAGAAAAAGGATGCAAACACAGAAAGATGAATAGTGCCCTGATTCCCAGCTTTCACACGATATTTTAAGCAACTCGTTTTGCCTTTCCCTATCTGTCTTCCCCATTTGTTCACTGCTGCGCATGCTGCATTTTGGAATTTCTGTCACAGAAAATGATCCCATTGTGACTGAAGCAATAAAAATCTGAAATGAAAAGCTAATCCTGCCCCAAATTGCTTTTGAGGTGTAAGACATGAAACAACAGATGGGTACAGTCACGGAGGGGAATTTAAGGCAATGGTGAAGCAGTCCTGATGAGTGTGATAGGCATCCAGCACAGGGTATGAGCTGTTGCCAAGGCTTCTCTATTGTTGCAAAAGAAATTTTAATGAAGGATTTGAGAAAAGCTAATGAGAGAGCTCTGTAAATATTTTTGTAAGCCCAAAGCATGAGAGAAAGCGTGAAATTGATTGTTTGAACATCTAACAGTAACTAATTTGTGTAGTAAGTATGATACCCATGAATTCATAATGGAGGTTATGAAGGTTAATTCATGACCATGTCTAAGTTGTTTAAATACCATTGAAGAGTATTGTTAAATGAATCAGGCCAGAGAAAAGTCTTAGAATCATTTTTTAAAAAGGCAGCATGGTTTTAGCCAGGCAATGAGTGCAGAAATTGGAAGCTGCTAGGCCATAACCTTTTGATATCAGCAAAGGAAATCATTAAGATGAAAATTGCCAAAGGGATTTTTTAGCAATTGCAGTCTCTGCTGTATCAGATTGGGTTTTATTTTCATTTTCAGTGGCTAAAATACTGGTGGCTGCTCTGACTTCAGTACAGTGTGTGTTGATTTCAAGAAGTAAAAGGCATCTCACTGGGAGTGAGAGAACTATTTATGTGTGTTGACATGGAAGAACGAAAATACACGGCAAGACTTAGAGCCAGCACATTCCTGCCAAAGCAGTAAGCTCATCTCAGCTCAAGTGAGGAACTGTAATGAAGGAAGCATCATAGCTAAACCCACATAAAATTTGGTTTTGAAACTATTATTTGGAACAGAAAATAACTGTCAAAGAACTCCGACTTTTATTCTCATAAAACTCCTCAGAGGCAATTCCTGACATGGCCCACTGACCCTGAACACTCTTCATCTGCTGTAGTGAAGACAACTGGGAGAACCACTGTGAAAAAGGCTTTGTATGAAGTTACAGTTATTTGTGACATGTAACAGCATCTTGAATACATTTCCCAGAAAACAGACCCTCCAGGTTTTGTATCCTTTTGAATTACTGCAAAGATTTGTCTATTACTATTTCTTAAACTTATGAGATTTTCTCTGTCTTTGTTTAAAGAGTTGAATTTGAGATTGTCAAGTCTTATCTCTTTCAAAAAGCCTTTAGAAAAATCTTTCTAATGTGATTTGTGCAAGATAATTCAGGCCTGAGCAAATGTGACCCCTCTGTGCCCTATTCCTGCCTAGACAGAAGCAGTTGCCTGCAGCTGTGTCCATCTTGCCCTCAAAGGACTGTTAAAGTGCCACTTGACACACTAAATGTATTTGAATGAATATTTTCTGTCATTACCAATTGAAATGACTCCTGCCTTCTCCTCATGACCTTCAGAGCTGGAGCCCATTGAAGAACAGCATTCTTCCTCTTCCAGACAATGATGTGTCTGATCACCCTACACCAAAAGGGAAGTTTATGACATGGGAAGTATTTCCCTGTCCTTGAAGGGAGGTGGTGGGTTAGATGATCTGTGTAGGCTAATGTTAAATCAATTTAACAAGTCCTGAGCTCTGGTTTCAAGCAAGCTCAGTAGCTGTGGACATTTATGCTGGGGTATTTTATCAAGTCAATTTTTTTTAAGTCTCTGTGAAACTCGAAACAGGATTGCTGAGTCTCAGTGAAAATCAAATAGGCAGTTTTCCCAGGGGTATCTGAGACTAGGCCTACCAAGAGTTAAGTGGCCATAAACAAAAGGACCTGGGATTTTCTCAGCTGGAAGACACTGCACATAAAAAGGAAGATAAAAGGAGTACTTGGTGGTGGGGGAAACTCCGAGAGCTCAGTTATAGGAAACAGTTCATTACAAGTAGATCTATCTGAGAAAACAGGACTTTGATTTCACACACTAGCAGGAACGAGTAACTGTAGCTTTTTCTCATCTGTTATCAGCAGCAGAAGAGAAGGGATGGGAAGTCCACAGTTCAACTGCATTTTATCTGATTTCTGTTTTTTAGAGAAAGGGTAAATAATTTCCCCTGAAGTTTCCTCAGAGATGTCCTCAGCTGCCAAGAAGCCACATGGCTGTACATGTCCAATTTATATTGGCTGAAACTACAGTCACAGAGGCAGCCTTTCTGAAAATTTCTATTAAGCTACTTCAAACTCAATATATAAAAACATAGTCAAAACCAGTAGGTACTTTTGAAACTTTTGCCTCCATTTAGGATGTGCTTACACTCCAAAGAAAGAAGAAGAAATTACACCTTCATCTGTGCCTGAAAAATCTCCTTGTTTATTAAATTTGAAGAGCACTAGCTGAAAAAAATATAACAGAGGTAATTACCTCTGTACATCTAGTTCAGCCTTTTACCTGCCCTGTTCACAGTGTTTGCTTGCTTTGAACAGATGGAGTAAGGTAAATAAGCTGGATAAAATAAATCCTGTGGAGCTACTGTTTCTGTTTTATCTGCACAGATGTGAAACAAAGAAGGCAGCTCAGATCCTGAGTATCAAGGCATGATGGAAACCAACGCTGTTTGCCTGAGAGAGAAGAAAGCTGCACACTGATTTTTCCCTTGTGATATTACAGACATGAGACATGGTGAAGAGAAGTGCAGATAGAATTATTTTATTTCTAAACCAGAGGTACCAAATAACAGCATTACTGTGCACCATGCAGAAAATGCTGCTGGTACTACTCAACACGAGTGGGGCTGTCAGGGAAGGAAAATCCAGTTTGTTAGTTTCTGTTCATCTGAACTATAAACTTTGAGCTAACCTCTCAGGCAGAGTAATTTGCCAGTCTTATTAATTGTTAGCAGTCAAAACAAAAAGGTGCAAAAACCCTCCATAATCATCTGCTTAGTCATTCCAATGACAGACTAAGCACTGAATGTGCAGATAACTTCGAGTGTGGGATTTTTTTCCTCATCATTTGTAGCTGGAAAGATGCAGACACGCAAATGTTTCTTGAGAAAGTTTCAATTTTTCCATATGTATGTATTATTTATTCTTGCATCTCTGAACCTTTATTAGAACAACTAATCTGAGATTTATCACATCTTTATCAATCTTTAGGTACCATCTGAAGTATCCAAGCTGAAATCCAGTCTAAGATCCTTCTGTTCTCTGAGGTCTCATCTCAGTGTCAGTTTGAATGCTGGTCTAAGTTGCTCGACAGTTGTTACGAGCAGGAAGTACACTTTCAAAACTTAGCAATCATCTTTATATCCTGCTGGGTATAAGCTGTATCTACAGGTCTGAAGGGTGACAGGCTGAAGATAATTTGGCCTGCTAACATAAAAAACTACTTGGCAGTGAAGCTCAGAAATTCAAATGCTGTGGAACACCCTTACCTGTTACCAGCTTTTGCATAGTTGGTTACTTATGGGTAGTCTTGGAAGATAGGTATTATCTGCTTACAGAGTAACAACTGTTTTCTTATACCACATTGGCCCACACCACCAGTCAAAAGTGGGCCTTTGTTTACAGTTCCATGATCTGCATCCAGGATGTTTGCACACCCTTACAAAGGCAGGCTCCTTCCAGGAAGAGCATGCATGTTTACAGGGTGCCACAAACAGCTGTCATATCTATCATATAAATGCATCAATAGCATACAGCATTTCCCTTTTCTTTCCCAGGAAAATCATTATCACAGAATCACAGAAGAGTCTGGGTTGAAAGGGACTTTAAAGATCATCTCATTCCAATCTGTGCCATGGACAGGACACCTTCTACTAGACCAGGTTGGTCAGAGCTCCATCCAATGTGGCCTTGAACAATTCCAGGGATGGGGCATCCACAGCTTCTCTGGGCAACTTGTGCCAGTGCTTCACAACCCTCACAGTAAAGAATTTCTTCCTAATATCTAATTGCAAATCCACTGTGACATTCTTCAATTGGCATTGCTAATTCCTTAGCTGTCATTGGGCCTGTAACTGTTCTGCAGCTGCTGAGGTTTGGGAGCTTTGTTTCCGTTTGATCTGCAAGAACCCAGTTTGAAACATTCAAAGCAGGTTTCATCAACACATGCAGGACAAATACTGCACAGTACTCACCAGTAAATGTGTGCAGCCTTTTTCCAAGCTTGTACTTTCCTTATTCCTTTCAGTGCTACCAGAAGTAATTTCTTTCCTGCTTCTGGAAAAAAAGTGGACACTAGTGAGAGCAGAGGATTAAAACTTAAAAAGAAAATAGCTGCAATGAGGAAGGTAGATAGCAATGACTCCTGCTCACCTTTGGATGTGAAACCAATCTGTCCTTCAGTTTCCAGTAACTCTGGTTTGCCAGCCTTTAGTACTGCCTTGTTACTGGGTTCTTGTTTTTCTTAACCTGTTGAGAAATCATCTGTGTTACATGTATCAAGCTTGTATTTATTTAAAAAAAAAAAAAAAAAAAAACCAAACAGCAATGAAGGTAAAGAACTTAAACTGACAATTGAAAGAATTTAAATTTACAACTGAAAGTTTTATTCTTTCAGTCTCTGCAGTGGTGGATTTAACCTTGGCTGGCTGACAAGCACCACCCAGTTGCTCTCCCTCTCTCTCCTCAACAGGATGGGGGCAGGAATGAGATGGAAAAGCTCACAGATCAAGATAAAGACAGACAGATCCCTTACCAGTTACCATCATGGGCAAAACAGACTTGGGGAAAACTATTTTAATTTATTGCCAATTAAAAATAAAGCAGGATAGTGAGAGGAAAAGATACAGCTGAAAACACCTTGCTCCCACTCTCTCCTATTTCCTAGGCTCAACTTCACTTTCCTCTGAACTCTTCTACACCCCCACCTCTCTCTGTTCAATGCAGGGGGATGTGGAATAGGGGTTGTGGTCAGCCCATGACACTTCCTCCCTGCTGCTCCTTCCTCCTCACACTCTTCCCCTGCTGCAGCATGGAGTCCCTTTAACAGGATAGAATCCTTCATGTACTTCTCCAGGGTGGGTCTTTCCCATGGGCTGTAGCTCTTCAAGAACTGCTCCAGTGTGTGTCCTTTTCATGGGATACAGACCCTAAGGAACAGACTTTTCCAACGCAGGTCCCTCACAGGCCACAGGTCCTGCCAGGAAAACTGCTCCTGAATGGGCTCCTCTCCACAGGCTGCAGAGTTCTCCAGTGTGGATTCTTCACAGGCTGCAGCTTCCTTCAGGGTATATCCACCTGCTCCAGAGGGGTCTTCCACGGGCTCCAGGGAAACAACCTGCACAGTCTTCTCCCTGAGCTACAAGGGATTCTGCCTGGAACACCTCCTCCCCTCCTTCTTCACTGAACTTGCTGTCTACAGCATTGTTTCTGTCATGTTTTTCTCACTCCTCTCAGCTGCTGTGCAGACTTTTTGTCCTTTCTAAACTGTTTTCCCAGAGGTGCCACCAGTGTAGCTGATTGTCCCAGTTGTGTCCTATGGTGGGTCCATTTTGGAGCTGGCCAGAGCTGGCTCTGACACAGGGGAGTCCTTGGCCTCTTCTCACTGACACCACCCCTGCAGCTCCTCCACTGACAACACCTGGACATGGTCACTCAATACACTCTCTCTTATAAAATGTAAGATCAAAGAAAAACTCAAGTTGGAAGGGAACTCTGGAGGTCTAGCTTATTGCCCCTGCTTGAAGCAAGGCTAACAAGGAAATTAGGCTACTCAGGAATGGGAATTTCACCTCTCTTTATCAATTAGAAGGAATTAAAACTGGATGGGTAGATGATTTGCAGGAGGGGAGACCAGAGATTAATTTGCAATTCGGACTTAACCATTACTGAGGGTGGCTGAATGCCACAAAATTGTAAATGTGAAGAGAAATCAGTATTGGCATCCCCACAGTTTGCAGTGAGATGTGTTCACATGACAGCAGTCATGTTACAGCTACCACTAACTGCTTCCATTCTGCCTTGGGGCAGAATATGCAATGAGGGTGAGAAAAGATGGAGTCAAAATGTTCCCTAAGGAAAAGACTTTGAGTTTATACTGCATTTAACAAAATCTGGATCCTGATGGCTTTAGGCACCACTGGAGTACAAGTTCTAATGACTTCCGTAGGAACTGTTGAGAGCTCCATTTCCAAAGGTAAGGGTCAGGCAGTCTGTAAACTCAGTAAACTCTGTACAACTGAAAAACCTGATGACCTCAGCCTACATCCTGACCCTTTGCTTTCACAGAAACCTTGCATGTTCCCCTGTGGCAAATCAGAAAAGGTCTTGTACATGACAAAGGACAAAATTATTCACTGGGCATTTCCATTATGCTTTTCAGTGGTGCTTTAGCTACAGGGTGAAAACAACCTTAACAAATGTTAAGCTCAGAAACCAGAGGATACTTTAAAAACCCCTATTTTTCTACTGTTCATAGTTCAGGGTTACTGTGATCACAGGCAATCTGACCCCTGCCATCCTAGGGAGTGAGAACAGATGCCTGGCTGAGACTAAGCACTCCCTGGCACGGGAAACAGGATGAATGAGATGACCTGAGCTAGAAATCTCATGGGAGAGCTGTGAAGAGCTGGGCATGCTCTTTCTACCCTGAACAGAATGGGAAAGCAGAAGTCAGCATCTGTTGCTTACGCACTGACAACCTTTGAATCTTCATCTCATTCACCTTCTCCTTTTCCTTGCTGGAAGCTGGAGGGGTAAGCACACCATGTCAGAGCTCTGCTATTGACTAGAGAGGTAGCCATGGATGTTATCATAGAGGGGGAAAGTGTTGGAGTTGGCTCTGCTGTCTGAAATGAGACAGGTAGTGAAAGATAATAAGGAGAAAACCTTGCCTGATGATGTAAGTGAGATGCAGTTAAAATTAATATGAAAGCAAAGCCACAGACTTTGCATATTTATGCAATCACTTGTCTGGAGGATGTGGCTGTTATATTTAAATTCTGATATTTATTTTAACTAAGCAGAACTGAACACCATCTGTACACATAGAATAAAGACAAAACAAGCCCATGTTGCTTGGCTGTGGGTTCTGTAAGCTCTTCTGTGCCATGGGGCTGTGGGGCACCGAGCATCAGTGGTGTTATAAGCCCCATGGGGTATTTAGGTGCTAGGAAAAATAAATTCAATAGTTGGCTTAGTGCTGAATTACAAATTCCACTCAGTGCCAAAGCTTTAATGCTGTTTATGTTTAAGGCTTGCTTTTTGGCTGTGCTGAAAAACAGAAGGCTTGGCTGATGTTATTTGACAAGAATTAGAAAGGTCCAGATCACTTGGAAACTCAAGGGTTGCAGTCTCACAAACAAAATTTGCTGCTTTTTAAAGATGTTAATATTGAAATAAATGCAGCCTTTACAGCATATTGTAACTCTATACTGCAGCACAGTGCCTTGTAGCACTTTTCTTGGCACTGCTTTAATAATAAAGTCTTTGATTCCTTCCTGGTTACCTGATTGGTCTTGTTACAGTTACTCTACAGACTTCCATATTGAGATTCAGGTTCTGCTCCACAAGAGACTGAATGTTTCTGGACAGTGCATAAACAAATTACCTTCTTTCCTTTGAAATCTTTATCATAATTGCATGATTTGCAGGGGTAATCATGCATGTCATGATGAAGAGTTGATCGTATCTTGTTCAAGTCAGTCAGATCTCTAGTGGTGCTGCAATATATTGGCAGCAAATCTCTGTAAGAAAGCTTCCATGAAAAATCTTGTTAAATGTGGGAGAAAACCCAGAGAAATATGAATTAAAGAAGAGACTTTTCAGGAAAATCTGTTGGTAGATTCATTTATGAATTCCACTAATGTGCTTTCTCAGTTAAACAGTGCTGCTTTTTTTAAATATAGCCATGGAAAGACAGGAAAGGCACCAGAAATTTTGTTGAACCAGCTTTTATGAGCAGCATGTACTGTGGTCATCAAAGACACATGGATTCTATCAGTGTATGATTGGCTTTTTGACCTATGAGCAACTTGCAGTGCCTGAAGAAAGGTCTGAAAGGGAATGCCTCACACAGCTGTGCCAAACTGCACATTCCTAACATGCTCTAAAAATCACCTCTCCTTTGGTGCAACAGGGACAATGCAGAATGATGGATTTCACAATTTATATTAATGTCCCTTCCAGTCCGTGTTCGGTGAAGGGGCCAAAATGCAATCTGCTGAAAGACGTAAACCAGCTTTCCTTTAAAACAATGGAGAACTTTAACAGAGATACCAGAGAGCAGTTGGTTATTGTTGCGCTGTTTCCGCAGCCTTGGACCGGTGCCCTGCTCTGCAGGATGACTGAGCTCCACTCGGAGAAACGTCTCCCGCCCTCAGGCATTTCCAGTCTCAGGTTGCAATGCGATAATGAGTTGTGTGGGATTGATCCTGAAGGAAAAAAAAAAAACCAACAAAAAACAAAAAAAGAGGGCTGAAGGCTTAATTTTAGCAAAGATGCAGCAAGTGAACTTGCCAATACAAAAAATGTAGTTGGGAACAGAATGAATAAGAAAACGTTGTTTATGCCTTCACTCTGCACAATGTGAAAACTCTAAACAATCTGGGGGTTTTTTAGCCAGGACATAAAAGTAATTACCATTCTCTAAAAAAGTACTAATAAATTTATTTCTAAATCTAGCTTGGCCTATACCTGGTTTCAGTATTTCATACAAACTTACTTAATACAAACTATAATTCTGTGTTTTTATATTACATCACTTTTGCTCTCAGTAGGTGAACAGCATTGGTGACAATATTACAGGAGCTATGAGCAGTGTTTTCTGAGTCACTGTGTCTCTTAGGAGGAAGCTTTCCCAAATCATATGACAAAGTCCTTTTCCACTCCAGTAACTGTCTTTGCCCTCACAACAACTCTTAATAAAATAAAAGAACTCTCTTTTTTTTTTCCCAGTCACCATGAACACTCCTGTAACATAACTTGGCAGGTAAACAAGCTGGGCTCCTGGTGTTATGTGTGCTCTGCAAACACTGAAAAATAAGAGCCACCCTTCAGGAGAATCATCCTGCACTAGGAAGGCCAGATGTCATTAATGGTTTGCTCTTTCTGACACTTGAAAATTGGACATAAGGTTAATCTTTGTGGAATATGAACCCACTTTTATAATTTTCAGTCATTTCCGTTTATGTCAGTTTATGTTACTTTCTCATGTAAAATGTTACATTTTGGTGGGTTTCTCTTATAGAAGATTACAGGTAAATCAGCTGTGAAAAATTTTCCAACCACCAAAGAACAATAAATTGAAACAAGGAAAACAACATTAGATTCAACTGTGCCAGAAAAAGAAGCCTAAATTGCTCTAAAAATTATTTAAAATATTTTTGATTAATATCTCACCCTGGTAGGTGAGATATTCTCTCTAGTCTTCAACTAACTGCACCTACAGAAAGCTGAAATAGCCATTACGGAGGAATAAACAAGAACCACAGAAGACAAGACAGTGAGGACACACTGTCAGTTAAGGTTTCCAACCCAAAATTTGTTTTTTTTTTTTTTTTTTTTTTTACATCAGAAGTGCAACATAGAAAACAAGCACAGACTATTGGGTAGTGTTTGTTCAAATGTCCTTTTCTCTATAAAGTCAGTTGTGTAGAATCCTCCTTGTTCTTACTGTAGAAGTTGACACATGATTAACTAGGAGTTAATTATTTATGAGGTTGTGTTCTGCCCAGTTTCAGTCATACATGACACAGCAACACGTGCCTAATTCCTATATTTGATATGTCAGGCAATATTTAAACACACTCCCTTTATAGTGCTATAACAGTACACCTAAAAGTAGATGATATGTTTAGCCATGCAAATAGTTGAACTTTGTTTTCTGTCTGCTGCACTGTTAAATCTCTAAGGAACCTGAGATGCAAATGAAGAATATGGGCTTAATTATAGAATCAAAGACAAATGTTGTTTAGAAGGGACCTTTGGAGGTCTCTAGTCCAACTCTTTGCTCAAAGAAACAACTTCAAAGTTAGAGCAGGTTGCTCTGCTTCTCATCCAGCCAAGTTTCAAAAATCTCTAAAGAAGGAGGTCACACTGGCTCCTTGGAGAACCTGCTGAAGTGCTTAATCATTCTCACGGTGAAAATGTTTTTCCTTGTATTCAATCAAAAATCCCTTGCTGCAACTTTCAGCTGTTGTCTCTTGTGCTCCCACTGTGTGCCTCTGAGTTTGTGTTGCTCTCCTTTATGACCCCTCTTCAGGAGAATGGCACTTGGATTCTCCTTAGCCTTCTCTTAAGGCCACTCCACCCTTCAGCCTTCACCCACTGTGGTGGCATCCACAGCTTGCTGAGGACATCTTTCACCCCATGGTCCACATCCATGGGGAAGATGCCAAGGATTTTTAGCCCTCATCAAACACTGAGGAATGCCATTCACTCAGGTCAGATTTCAAGCTGTTCACCCCAACCCTTCAAACTGATGGTCCAGCAAGTTTTCAACCACCTTGTGGTCCATCAGTCTAGTCCACATCTTCCTAGCTTTGGATACAACGATGTGAGATTGTTCTGTCCCTTCTCTGCTTACAAAAGATTTATTTTCATGAGGCTTTGCTCCAGTCTGCACTGTCTGCTAGGAATGAGGAGTGGCAGCGTGGAAGGCTGACAAGTTAGGATGGTCTCACATTACCCACAGCCTCCCTGGCTAATACCTGTGAATTCTCTGTATTAGGCTGCTCTAAAGGATACTTGGTCTGTGCTGCCTTTCTGTGGTTCTTCTTAAAGCATTTTCTTATCTGGAGATAAGCAGAGGTCACTTGGAAGCTGGTTATTTTACATGGAGAATAAGATGGCTGTTCTGGTTGGATCCAAGCTTGGATTCATCTTCTTCAACAGCCTTGCTGTGTGAATATTTAAAATTTAAAAACCTTTTCATACATAAAGGGTTCACCAGCTTAGAGAAGATTGTTTCTTATATAAGAAAGATAATTTTGTTTACATATGCTGTTTTTTCATAATAAGAGTGATGTAAGGGCTGCTACCAAAAAATCAAGAGGGAAAGCATTTGGCTTTTAATATGTATTGAACTAAGCTAAAATTAATTAAGGGTGAAGTTTACTATACAGGGCTTTTGTTGAGCTATGAAACTGCTGATAGATCTTTTCTGAACACAGTAGAGTATCCCAAGAGAATCCTCAGCTTCCAGGGAGAAAAAGCAAGCATACTTTATTAAATTTAAAAAAGCAAAAAGCAGTTCATAGTTATGAATGATGGTATCTATGCTGGTGTATTTTAAGGTTTCTTACAGTGATGTATTAAAGAAGCTATTACACAAAACCTGGTCTATCTGAAATTTTATTTTCTGTATCTGACTGACAATCTTTGTGCACTAGTTGACCTCTTCTCTCTCTTGTCCCACCACTTCAGGAGTTCTGAGTCTGCATTTCTCTTACAGCAGTGCTGTAAAAAAACAAATGTTATGAAACCTTAATGCTACTATAAAAAGCAGCTGCAAAATCTCCTTGGCTGCCCGAGATTGTGCCAGATGGTAAAGAACTGGAAGTATAATAAATGTCATATTAAGGCAGTCAGATTTGAGGGGCATGTTATGCATCCCACATAAATAAAACACTGCTAAAACTGCCCCTGGAGTGATGAGATTCAGGAATAAGCTCTTCTGTAGCCTCGGGAATATCACACAGTATCTACAATGCAAAGTGTTTCAAATATTCAGAGCACTCACATTAATCTGGTTCTTTGCCAAGGCCTGACAGCTCTGTGTTGCTACATCTCTCTAGATGCGGGGGCTGTGATAAAGCTAATCTCCTTTTTTTTCCTCCTAGGACTTTCACCATTTTTTTTCTTTAAAAAATAAAACTACAGCCAGCCTCCTTATCAGAAATATAGAGGTGATGAGAAATAAGTGCTGCATTGACACCCAAAGCTATTTCCTTGGGACTCAGTTATCCCAGCACAGAAAAATTGTGTCCATTTGAAAGGTCATTGACTGTACAAATGACTGAGGATTTTCCCTGTTTTGTTTGCTATAATTCTAACATCTTGTTTCCTTCATATACAGATTTTTAACCCTCCTGCTGTGTTAGTACACAGAGCCCCTGAGAAGGGCAGAATCATCCATGTCAGAGAGAACCTCAGGAGATCTGTAGTCCAACCTCCTGCATGAAGCAGGGTCAGCTGTCAAATCAGCCCAGCTTGCTCACAGCTTTCTTCAGTCTCTTCTTGAAAACCTCTGAGGATGGAGACAGCAGAGCTCCAGGCCTCTGCTGCCTGATTTTAGTGCACACTCTGCCTTTCTCAGAGGTGACAGAGAAACACAACAAAATCCTTTGGCACATGTGGATAAACCACAGGGATCTGAGCTTTATGGGGCGTTTCCCTACAAAAGGTTGAATTGGGGGTACATTTCCATAGGTCAGGAGCTGAGGAAATAGGAGGCAGTAGGTGATTTCTCCAGCACATGGGCAGGTTCAAGCTGAGAACACAAATCCCACGTTGACACATTGTAAAACCTGCTCCATACTGGTATTTTTCTGTAATGCTAATGAAAAACATCTATGTATTCTTAAAGAGATGCATGACAAATGACAGGCAATGTTGCAGAAAATTTGTATCCTGTAATACCATAAATGGTGACAGCACAAACCAGACAAGCCAAGTAAAAAAAGAAAGAAGATGCAAATAAAACTGGTAATAGGTGCAGAGATCTCTGAACTGTCCTCCTTCCCCTCTGACATGTCTATGCTCATCCTGGTGATCTCTTACAGAATAATTTTGAGACCAAAGTCATTGCACTCAGACAACACCTGCAACAATAAAGAATTCTCAGAGTAGGTTTTTGTAGCATTATTAAGAATGGCAATAAGTCTCTGAGGCACTGAGAGAGGAATTTTAAGTCTGTGCAGAGCCCTATTTTGAAAATCCTGATTTGATTTGCATAGTCAGTAGTTGCTTGGTATCTAATTTCAGTGTAAATTTAGAAAGTGAATTGTCCTGAATGAAAGAAATGTTAGGTCTGTCAGTAAAGATCATTCACTGCAGATTCCCAGAAGTCTCCTGCTTCATTATTCTGGAAGAAGGAATATAAAATGAGAAATGTTAACATTAGAAAGAATATGTCAACCTGACTCCCTGAGTTTTTTTCAAAATAAATCCCTTGCCCTTTGAATGACCTTGATGATAAGAACTTAAGAACTGTATTTAGAGATAAGGAGTTTAAAATCCTGAGAAGTGGTGTTTTTAAATGGACTTCCAGACTGCAAAGAGTTGTCTGATATGTATTAGAGCAGCACAGGTCAAGCTGTGTGTTCTGTCTTCTCTTTGGCTAGAACACACAGTTCTTACTGGACAGAATAAAGATTTCTTATTTATGCAGTTGTGCTTAGCATAGACACAGAAATCAGAATCATGGAATAGTCTGGGTTGGAAGTGACCTTTAAAGGTCACCAAGTCCAATCCTCCTGCAATGATCATGGACATCTTCAACTAGATCAGGTTGTTCAGAGCCCTGTCCAGCCTGACCTGAATGTTTTCTTGGATGGGGCACCCATCACTTCTCTGGACAATGTATCTTCCTGTGAGCCAGGCAGTGGAAGGCAGCAGGTCTGAGTTTCATTTTTCACCTACAGATACTGCTGTGCCACAAGCTTGATCATAAGCCCAAGAAAAGGATTTAACTATCAATAAATCTGCAGAACATGAGTGATGTCTGTATTCAGTTTGAAAATGAAAATTCCTGCAGACCTTACACCCATCATGGTGAAACTCTGCAGGATGCACAAGCCCTCAGTTAGTCCATGTGTAGTTTTCAGCACTGTTTGGAAAGGGACACAAGCATGAGTGAAAATCAGGCTTCTCCATGTTGGTTTTCTGCAGTTCTCCTGTCTTATTTATCCGTGTGTGTCAGGAGGTCAAATCTTCCAGTTTTGACCAACATACCTGTAAAACCCTTTGACAAATTCAGCTTTAGTTGTGCCTTTGGCTTTCCTGATCCCATCTCTACACATCTGGGCAGTGTCCCTATATTCTTCCCAGAATACCTGTCTCTTGTTCTACTGTTGTAGAACTTCCTTCTGCATTTCCTTCTTACACTTCAGGTGGACCAGGAAGTCTTGACTGACCCATGCCATTCTCCTGCCTTCCTTGCTTCATTTCTAACACCTGGGAATTAAATGCTCTTGCACTCAAAGAATTTTGTCCTCAGAGAGCTGTCAGCTCTTTTCAGTTCCATGAGAGCAGTTTCCCAGGGGGTGCCATTCACAAATTCTTTACAGAGCTGAATATTTGCTCTCCTGAAATTCAGAGTCCTGACTCATCATCTGGCCCACATCCCTCAGGACTGAGGTGTTTGCAGTGCAGGTGTCTACAACTCAACAAACTCAGTTATTTCATGAGCAAGATCACATCAAAGAAACACAACTGGTGAAATTATTTTCACCCCTTAGCACTGTATTTGGAAGGTAAATTAGATTCTATGCCAAGAGAATCTTAAATTATTCAGATATGGCCCTGCAGGTCTGATAAAGCCCTTCCCATGTTGAAGACACATCAAGAACTGCACTTTTTTCTGCATTCAGCAGCCCAGTACCACCTCAGAGAGTTAACAAACATTTACTGTATTTGTCATCTTACAAAAAGAAAACACACATTAAAAGCTGGCATTTCTTCCTCGGTTGACAATTTTTCTTAGGAAGAAAATTACTCAACGACATGAATCTCTTTCAGCACAGAGGAATTCTTCTCTATGTGAATGATTCTGTCTCTTACCAGTGACCTCATATAGCAAGTTTCCTGCTTCCAGGGTTCTTAAGATTTCACCAGATTAACATTAGTACCTTTCATCTTGGAGTTCTGTTTTGATAATAACCTCACCATATCTTTGCTTTGAGTGCTACATTAATTATGAACAAGAATCATCCAGTATTTATCACTGCAGATAGCAGAGAAATCAGAAGATGATCGTGATACAGATTAATTAATTATGGGTGACCTGAATTGCTTAATAGCTTTGGTTCATTTGTAGTTTTCTTACAGTATGGTCAAATGCTTGGTCATAGTCATAGGTCAAGCAATGTAAGATGTAGGATTGTCATGTTGGAAGTAAGAAAACTGTATCATGTTGCAGTGGATAACTAATTAAACACTACACCCTTTCTGAATGATTCATGTATCTGTCTGTCTCTGTTTTAATTAGGTGGGGATATCAGTCAGAAACAGCAATGTGATTTACCACTGAGCATTCAGCAATAATACAGCTTTGGTTTTGGTGCTCCTAATTCAAAAATAATACTGGAAAATTTTGAAATTTTTGAGAAAAGATGCACAAAAGTAATCAGGAAAGGAGTTTAAAAAATATGAGTTGTATAGTGTTTTAGAAATAGAAATTAATAATCTTGAACTCTGAAGAGAGAATTCTTTTCAGAGCAAAAAGTCTGCTCAAGCAACAGCCAATGTAACATGATCCAGTGACAAAGAGCTAAGCTAAAAAGTGAAACTAAAAATGAGATGCTCAACAATTACCAGTGACTGTTAACAATTCCTATGGCGTGGCCTCAGCCAGAAGTTACAGTATTAATACAGGACTCACTCTGATTCTTTGACCTGGGCTACACAGGCTAAACAAGGTTATTTTAACAATTCCTTATGACCTCAAAGTTAATAAATATAAATCTTTGAGCCTTGGATCTTCTTCAGCCACTTTGGAAAAGTGATCCCTGAAACTTCCAGGTTTTCAAGAATTTTCTTCTTTTAGTCACTGCTATATGAACAGTTTCCTCTATTCTGGATGTGTGTCTTCCTCAAAATTTGAGACAACCAGAGGCCGTATAATGCTGACCTTTAACACCACAAAAATTCAGATAATAAAACCCCCATGAAATAATAATATCACCTCGTTCTTTATACTATTTGAGGAAACCTGATTTGACCCCTGAACTGACAAGAAGTTCATGAAATCCTGGCACCATTTAGACTGGGAATGTTTTTGCATTTAAAATACCGGAACAGTAGTCCACAAAAAAATGTTTGTGGTTGTGATGAAACTTTATCTCGTACCTCCAGTTTCAGAGAAACCGATCTCTAGTTTCGGGTACTTTATGCTCCGGTCCCGGAGGAATTACATTCTCTCAGTGCAGATCTGCACAGAGCCAATACATACGGAGTGACTCATGGTGTATTTAGATTAAGCAGCTCAAGAAGAAACCTCGGAGTTCCCTGTGCTGTGCCTCTGCTGCTCCAGAGGGGAAACACGACGCAGCCTGCACCGGCTCTGTGCTTACAGCCCGTGGAAACCGAGACCCGTGGTAACGTAAAGAGAAAACTCCGTATAGTGGCAGTGATACAGTCCCGATGAAGTGACACGGTCCTGCTGAGTCACCTGCAGCAAACAGCAGGGAATGGCTTCACAAGGCGCCAGGCCATGACATCACCCCCGTCTGACAGGGTGACAGGCAGCCCTGAGGCACCTCAGCCCTGGCTGGCCAACAGCCCGTGGAGAAAAATTAACTCGACCTTGAGTCTTTCCCAGGAGCTGTCCCGGAGAGACAGTGAAACGAGGTGAGGAAAGAATCACAGAATGGTTTGGGTTGGAAGAGAACTTAAAGATCATCCAGTTGCAAGTCCCTGCCATGGTCAGGGAGCAACTTCCAGGCTGCTCAAAACCCCATCCAGCCTGGTCTTGAACACTTCCAGGGAAGGAGCGACAACTGGGGACTCCTCTTGTTTGAGTGAGGTCCTCACCTTGTTACTTAAAACTAGCAAATATTACAGTCCTTGGTTATGCCAACCTGGAAATCGCGTGACTATAAATTACAAATCACATCACTAGTTTTTAACGGGGCCAGTGGCATCTCAGCCCCTCAGCACTGCACCCTAAGCCCTCAACCCCTCAGCTCTCAGTCCCTCAACCCTGAGCCCCTCAGCTCTCAGTCCCTCAACCCTGAGCCCCTCAGCCCAGAGCCCATCATCCTCCAGCACTTCATCCTTCCAACTCTCAACTCCCAGCCCCTCAGCTCCCACCTCTTATCTTCCATCCCTCAATCCTGAGACCTCAACACCTCAGACCGGAGTACCTCAGCCCCCAGCCCTCCGCCCCCTCAGCGCGCTCACTCCGAAGCCCCGCCCTCTCCCGTCCCACCGCACACACTACCATTCTGACTGGTCACAGCTCTTAGACTGACAGGGAAACTAGCCAATCATAGTGCGTGGAGTTGCGACGGGTGGGAAGGGTTCCCGTGCGCGGCACGGGCGCTCCTCCCCACCCCGCGGGGCGGGAGCGGGCGGCGCTGAGGGCGGGAAGGCGCCGCTGTCCCGAGGGAAGGAGTCGCTGCCGGAGGGGAAGGAGCCGCCCTGTCCTGGCTGTGCCATGGAGGACGTGCTGCCCTCGGGCCTGCTGGAGATCTGTCTGCTGGTCGGTGCGCCCTCGGAGCGGGTGCGGGCGCTGCTCCAGGTGAGCGGGGTTCGGGCGGGCGGTGCCAGTGCGCGGGGCTGGGTTTGTCAGCGCGTGGAGCTGAAATATCCCGACAGAAAGTTGTTTTGGTAGGAGAACGTCAGTAAAACTGGGAGAATTTGGTGACGCTGTGAGGTAGCTGCACTTTTCCAAAGGTCTGAGTTTAGATGGAGAACTCACTGTGGGTTTATATAAGCAGGGACAGCAAAACGCTTAACGATGGGCTCGTATTACCCCACGTCCTGTCTTCTGCTGGAGAGAAAAGCAAAAGAATAAAGGCTGGTAACTCGTACCCTCAGGAAAACACGAGCTCTAAATCCCCGTGAGCTCAAGTGCTCTGAGTTTGGCATAGCCTGAACCACTTGGGTCCGGCAGGAGCTGGTGGGTCGGTTATTGCTTTGAATATGTGGTTTATAATTTGTTTGTGATTTTCACATGTGGACTCACAGTGACAGCCCTCTCCTCCTGGTTCTGCTTGGTCCAAGTGTGCTGGCGGGTTTGTTCCATGCCTAGGAGCAGCCCCGCAGTGGGAAGAGCTGTGGTGCCAGCACGTGCAAAAAAAGGCCAGACAGCTCCCAGGGATCTCAGTTGCTCTGCTTGGACTTGAATTTGATTGCGCTCTAATAGCATTAGATAAAGAAGTCTTTGTTGGGCTTGTTGCTTGTTCGCTCACTCAGGAGACGGCTTTTGCTGATGTCAGCTTCTTAAGTGATAACAGCCAAGCAGAGGTTCACATTCCAGGATCTCATTCATGTGTACCTTCAGAATGGGAAAATAGTTCCTAAATGCCAGCACCAGACTTTTGAAATCAGTGTGTACATGGTGTTTTATCAGAAGCGTGAGAAGTGAACCCAGAGGAAGGGGAATTTCTTATTCATTCCAGTTTGCTTAGTTCTCACTGCTTTCTAAAAAAAAACAACCTTGTGGCACAACAAATAAGAAATTGGCTACAAAAAACAGAAGCTATTCTCATATTCTGATCACACTGCAGGTTCTGAATTGTTTCTTTGCTCAAGATACAAAAAGGTATCAGAAAAGAAAGTAGTCCCTTTTGTCAATATGAACTTCAGTAAAGTCCCTGCAAGCTGTTGCATCACAGGGATTTCAGTCACTGTCTTAGGGAAAGCTTACAGATTTACTCCACTTCCTTTTCCTTCTGCAGCACTATCTACGTGAGGAGAGTGGAATATGTTTTTATGGCTAATTTTAGTGACTGTAGAAAGAAAATACTTTACTGAGAGAAGGTAACATTCCAAATGAAAGTAGTGGATCTCTGGTGATATTTACAGATTAAACAGTGGGTAAAAATCCTGATAGTGCTTCAAATTGTGGTCTTCACAGTATGTTGGTGCATTCTTAACTATACTTAAACATGGAGTGATAAAGCAAATGAAGTCAATGGGGCTATGATGTAACCCACCCCCACAGTAAGAAAAGTTTTGCATGTTTGACCTGTTGTTGATGGGGACTCCAGGAAAAAAAAAAAAAAAAAGTAGTTTTCCACTGAAGCTCCTGAACAGAAGTTTCTGGGCTGACATCCATTGCTTATCCTTATTGCCAAGAAAATTGTCACTCTGAGATTTCCATTTGAAAAGATCAAAGGCTGCTATTTTCAGCTAGAGATTTCTTTCTTAGCACTGGAAGTGTGTATTTTGTAAGAATGAAACATACAGAAGTGATGCTTCTTTTCCCTAAGTTATCTACAGCTATAAAGCTGGGTTTTGGTTTGGCAAGTGAGTGCAAGCTGTCTGTGACATGTCTCAGATCTTCAGCAGGTTCCATCAGTGGATTCTGTGTCTGCCCACCACAGTCAGTGGTACAGAGCTGTCTCGTGCTCTCTGGCCCTGCTGATGCAGACATAACCACCAAAACAATTTTTTCCTGCTTCTGTAATGCCTCTCTGGCTGTCAAGGTGCCTGAAAGAAATGAGGTGTGATCAGATTGAGCATCAATCAGAAGTGTGTGCTTGTTGCAGTGAAAAGCACCTGGAAAAGCTCTAGAAGTGAATCCACAGGAACCCTGGGAATCAACAAAGCCAAGTGCAAGGTGCTGCCCCTGAGTCAGGGCAGTCCCTGCTATTGGGACAGACTGGGTCGTGCAGGGAGCCCTGCCAAGAAAGACTTGGGAGTGCTGGTGGATGAGAGGTTGGACATGCCCTGGCCATGTGCACTTGCAGCCCAGAAAGCCAAACATGTCCTGGGCTGCATCCAGAGCAGTGTGGGCAGCAGGTGAGGGAGGACATTCAAACTTTCTGCTCTACCTGGAGTGCTAATCCAGGTCTGGGGTCATAAGCACAGGAAAGACATGGAGCTCTTAGGATTGGGTCCAGAGGAGGGCCACAAAGATTATTAGAGGAGCACTTCTCATATGAGGAAAGGCTGAGAGAGTTGAGGCTGTTTGGCCTGGAGAAGAGAAGGCTCTGGGGTCACCTTATTGCAGACTTTCAGTACCTGAAGGGTCTCTAAGAGGGCTGGAGAGGGACTTCTGACAAGGGCATGGAGTGATAGAACAGGGGGGAATGGCTTCCCCTGCCAGAGGGCAGGGTTAGATTAGATATTAGAGAGAATTTTACTGTGAGGGTGGTGAGGCACTGGCACAGGCTGCTCAGGGGAGCTGTGGATGCACCATCCCTGGAAGTGTTCAAGGTCAAACTGGATGGGGCTTTGGGTGGCTCAGTCTAGTGGAAGATGCCCCCTGCCCATGGCAGGAGGATTCAAATGAGATGATAATTTGAGGTCCCTCCCAACCTAAGCTGTTGTGTGATTGTCTGAAAAGTAAAGATGTAATGGCCTGCATCATCAGGACTGTGGCTCACAGGCAAAGGGAAGGGATTATTGCTATTATTGTTATTACTCAAAACCCTTGAGTTCACATCTGGAATATTGTCCCACATTTGGGTACCTTTATACTGGAGAGCTGCTGGCAAACAAGAGTGAGACCAGAAGAAGCTGCGCTGAGGGCTGGGGCATAAGGGAGGAAGAATCTCCTTCCAAAGGGACTTCTGAAACTTGACTGGATGAGACCCAGTGCAACCAGACATAATGTCAACCATGTCATTAGTTTGTGCAAAATGTTGCACAAGAATCTGCAGAGATCATCCTACAACTGTTTGGGTTGGAAGGGACCTTAAAGATCACCCAGTTCTGATGCCCCTGCCATGGGGCAAGAACACCTTTCACTAAACCACGTTGCTCCATCCAGCCTGACTTTGGACACTTCAAGAGATGGAGCATCCACAGCTTCTCTGAGCAACCTGTTCCAATGCCTCACCACCCTCACAATAAAGAATTTCTTCCTAATAGCTAATCTAAACCTGCCCTCTGTTGGTTTAAAACCATGCCCTTTTGTCCTATTACTACAACCTAATTGTCCTGCTCAATCTAATTTTTCTGAGGCTTCGTACTTTCCCTGCCTAATTATTTGTTAAAGAAACCAGTTCTTTCATGACATTCAAAGTGAAATTAACTTCTTCAGTGATGGGAAGAGGAGAATGAGGTCAAGGAAACACCAGATAGCTGAAGTCATGCTCTGATTTGTGGTTTCAACACACTACTGTTTGTGTCTAAATAATGCAGTCATTGTAAAAGTCTGTCTCGTATTGGTGTCCTTTACAGCAGTGCTGTTACAGGAACACCATCAAATGGGGATGGAGTAAAATCCCCCACTGCTGTTTGTAAGAAGCTATGTATGATGCAAGGAGATCTGGTAGCAAGAAGCTACAAAAGGGAAGTATTTCAAAGTGACGAAGTAACAGTAGCAGCAGAAAAGATAAAATGTTCAAAGAATAGCAGAAACAAGTGAATATTGTTCTGTTGCTGCCTATTCACTATCCCTGAGCTCAAGGAGTAAAAATGTGACTTTGGCCAAGACATTAATATAAGCTGACTCAAATGCTGGAGACTGAGTCAGTGGGTCAGTGACAGTGCTGACAGTGCTGTTCTGTGGGGAAAAATGGTGTTTAATGTCTCTGTAGTAGTTCAAAACATCAAGGATCTGCCATTTCAGGAGCTGTTAGGCTGTGAGGCCATTAAACCCTGGCTGCCATCCAGCACTTTGGAGCACAGAGATGCCTCAGTGTAAGTCAGGGATTGCCTTGTCAAAGCAACTCTGTATGAAAAACCTCAGCAGGGCAAATCTGCCAAGTTGAGAATGCTGCTGTTGGAGTATGTCTGTGTTTTTCTTGCATAACAGCCTCAGGGCTGAGCCTTAATTCTTAATTTCCTCCTGAAATGTTTAGCTGCATGTTAGTTTGAGGGTGATCATGGTGAATTTATCTGTGTTTCCAGTTTCTTCACTGCCTTTGTCAGCTGCCAGCTAGGGAAATGACACTTGGAGTTCTTAGCATGCAAGGATGTGGCACTCAGTACCCCAGTTCATGGTGTGCTTTTTAAAGTCATTGCTATCTTTTAACTATCCCACTAGATACTGGATACTAGATACACCTGAACTTTTTTTTTCCACTCTATTTTACTTCTAGTTCAGGCTCTTTGTTCATTAAACGTATGTTTTTTCACTTCTTATTTCTAGTGAAGTACTTTCTTTAGAATATCCTATTATAAATACAGTGTAGTTTATGGAATTTAAGAGACCATAACTAACATGGCATGAAGCATTCCTTCACATTTTTTCCTGTGATGCTCAAATGTAGGAAAAAAAACCTATTAGAGGACATATCTGCTGGGATGTAAGAACTGAGAATTCTGTCTCAAAACCTGGGCAATAGAAAATTGGCAACAGAGCTTTCTGTGTTGTAGCTATTTAAAAAAAAAAAAAGGAAATGATGGGTGAGGCCAGCACTGGTTCTCAAAGAGCATCTTGCATCATATCTGGTGATAAGAGCAGCATGTATGTTTCACCTCCTCTGACTTTGAAGATGTTTGTAAAAAGTTAAAAACAAAACAACTTTTTACCTCAGTGGGGCTCGCCTTTCCTGTTTCCAAATATCCATTGGTTAAACAAAGCTTTTACCTGTTTTTTTAACCTTGCAGGAAGAATTGAAATTGCAATGAATTAATTGGAAATGCAGCTACTTGGCTCGACTATATGGTCAAGAATACAAAAAGTGCTCCCCAGTATGAGGAAATTTCTCTGATCACTTCCTCCACAGCTTTTCATTGCAGGGCAGTGAGGGCTTTCAGGCCAGTTGTACTTTGCAAAGCTGTCTGCAAAAATGCTGTAATTTCATATGTGCTCTTGGAGTGCCTGTTCCACTGAGTCATCAGTATATGGAGGGATTCTCATGGCTTCAGTGTCTTAAAGTTGTGTTTATTGTAACAATGATTGTAGTTTTTAATTGTGCTTTGTTGATTGGCTTATAAAGTTAAGCATTGCCTTTGCAGAGTCTGTGTTTGTGTTGTTTGGGGTTTTTTTGGTACATGTTATTTATTCTGAGTTGAAAGGAAGCTTTTCCTGAAGTGAAACAAAGACTTATCTAAGAGGCTCAGCTGTTTCTGTTTCTTTTCATTTATTTATTGCCTGTTTTTTTTTTTTTATTGCCAGTGTTTATTTTAAGTATTGTTTAAGTATACCTTAACACTGAAAAGGAGGAAATACGATATTTGATATCTGTTAGTTTCTTTTGCCAAAGGCATAATGCTGATATGGGGCATTTTGAATAATGAAGGATTCCTTGCCTGCTAAAAATGCCCATTTTCCTTGCATTAACATGCATAAAACAAAAACTTAAGAGGAAAAATCAATTATTTAGGAAGCAGAAAAATATATTTGAAACCCACAATTTTAGGGGTAGAAGAAAACCAGGGTTAAAAATTATGAAACTAAACCCCACATATCCGGATGAGTGTCATCTTAGAGTTTGTTTTATTTGTTGTCTTTTTTCTATAGGGCACTCAAAGAAAACTCAAAAATCTTCCTCCCCTTGATCCAGAAGTTCTTTCTGTGTTTGTGCCTCCGTTTATCAGCAGAGATGATGTTCAGATGATTCATCCTGGTAATAACTTGAATAAAAGCAAACGCCGCTCCTTCCGAAAGAAAAAAGAGAGACCCAAGATTGAAAATGTCAAGAGCCTCAATGGGGAGCAGAAAGCACCTGACACAGAAGATGTGACAGTTCCAAAGGACATTGATCTTATTGCTTTGCCACAGCTCTGCTTCCCAGGTACATCATGAGGGTTCACACTTCTTGCTGAGAACTGTTTTATTCTGAATATTTCTTGACCCATAGTTCAGCCCTTATTTTTTAGCCCTTGTTGGTAAATTGTAGTTTGAATGAAGTACAAACATGCACACACTTGAAAAATTATTTTTCA
>WBNO01008524.1:210-60210 GCA_013400575.1 Peucedramus taeniatus | reverse complement strand
CAGCACTGAGGCAGTACAAAGGGCCTATTCTGAGCTGCTCTTGCTTTCTGAAACACCTGCCTGTGGACAGTTAATAGCAGTAATGAAAGGTTCATAAACTCCTTAGCTCTCCACTTGAGTGTTCCAGAGATTACTTCATTTATTTCTGCCGACGTTTGCAGTGCAGAGCTGTCAGCTGCTGTTAGGCTGCATTAATGGGGCACCATGTCCTGATCAGGGAGCTCTGACTGTCCTCTCTGTACACCTGCTGCTTTCTCTGTCATATTGTGTCTGTTGTGACATTTACTGGATGTCTTGATAAGAGCTTTTTGTTTCAAAGGAAATAAAAAAATAAAAAAGAGAGGTCTGCTTACTCTGTTGGGCCAAATCTGAGGCATCACTAAGTGTGACAGAGTATTTGTTTAAATGGATGGTTCAACTGTCTGGTTTTCTTTGATAATTCTTAAATTCTCCTTTCTCTGCACCCCTGAAGAGCTGATGGACTTTTTGGGAACATGTATGTAACAGCCCAGGGCTTTCTTCAAACAGGAAAAATAGTGAATTTAAATATTTAATTTGGAAAGGCAGTTATATATGGCAGAATGTTTTTTTTTTTCCTGGAATCTAAATGCTGTACACAAATAAGGTGTCCTGGTTCCTTATATATCTCTTGACCTATTCCATTGCTTCCTTCCTGAAGAGCAAGTGTTCTTCTTGAGGAAACCAGTAAAGCTGCAAACTGAAGTAAAACCTCCAGGGAGAAGACAAACATATTCAGTTCCTAGTTTCTCTATATATAGATTGCCAGGCCTAGATTTCTGATTTTGTAAATATTTGGAGTTTTTGCTATAAATGTGCAAGTAAATCTTCTATTGAACAAAACACCCTTTGTGACCACAAATATCTAACTTGGTAATTGTTACATTTCAGAAATGCTGTGGGACTTAATAGTTTCAGTCTTGATTGTGTGTGTGTTTAAATGTTTCAGAATTTATTTGGTGTATAATATAAACCATGTGACCTTTGTTAGGGTAATACAATTTAAAAACAAACATTTGGCAGGTTTGCACAAATGTTTTTATTCTTTGTGTGGGCAGGAATGACAGCAAAGAGCAGTGTCCATACAGGCCTAAGCCTTATGCTAAATATGGCTCTTGCTTCACATTCCTCTGCAGTCAAACTCAGATCTACAACCTCTCTTTTTCTCTGGTGCTGTTTTCCTTCTCAGAGCTGGTGTCTGATGCTTGGGATGGGAGGCGCACCCAGGCAGAGTTGCAGCTGTGGGTGTTGGTTCCTCAAGCAGTCTCTAGAAGACACTTGCTGTAGCTACACCTCACCATCTCACCTCACACATGGTTTCCTTTGGCCATCAAACCACTGAGCTGTGTCCCCTGATGGATATAATGCAGCAGTATTTTATGCATGGGAGTACAAAAAAACTCTGTTTCTGACAGAAGCATCATTAAAATTTAATGAAGCTGCTCAAGTATCTAATAAATTAGAAATTAATTAGCTGAAATAATAGCTTCATTACTCCTAATAATTTTTTCTAGATTATCAGCAGAAAGAGTTTTTTGTGTTTGCATGTTACTATTGATAAGTAATTTCCTATCATTTAATTACAGCTTACTAGTGCAGCTACGACCTTTGAGGGATTTAGATGTCGAGGAGCACATAAAGGAATTTGCAGCAAAGCTGTTTTTAATCCCCAGCCCGCCACCAGGATCACTCCACTTGGTAATTATTCCTCTTGAATTTCATAATGATTTTAACATTATGTCTTCTAACATACTAAGATGCTGTTTTCAATAAGCTGGGTGACATTCATGAGTGTCAGGTCAGAGATTACTTGGTGATGTGAAACTGATGGCAATACCTGTGCTTTAAAAACCTTTAAATAATGCCCAGGCTGTGCATTATTGGTAGAGAAAACAACAGTGTGACCAGGGTTCAGGCTGGAGTGCTGGCATACCAGTCATGTCCTTTAGTTTTCAATACTCCTCTGGGAAGGCTTTGGCCTGGGCAGGTCTGGGAGCAGCAGAACAGTGTGCAGTGGATGAAATGTTGAGTTGGCTGCTGCCTGGATCAGACCAAGCTGAGAGGGGAAACTCACATCAACATTTGTATTCAGTGCTGTGTATTTGTTGCTTTCTGACCCTTCCCAAGTCAAGCCAGGTGTCAGCTGGGTCAGTGATTTCAGCACACTCTGTTATCTACTGCAATGGCTTCTATGGAAGCAGAACTTCAGCCAAGGACTTTTCCTTAGCTGCTTTCCTTGACCCTGGGATGAAGGGTAAGGAGGGGAGGAAAAATAGCATAGCTGGAAAATATCTGAGTGATTGGCTAAACCAGCTGTGAGTGCTGAAATGTGCAGCATGTGCAGGACCTGACCTCCAGAGATTTGAGCTGAAGTATCTGAAACACTGAGAGACCTCATTCCTTTTGGCTTGTTTTATTTTCTTAGTGACAACCTATGCTCACTTATTTTGTTCATATTTTTTCTGTTTCCTTTATGAATTTTATCAATAGTTTTGATTTCCCAGTTGTATCTACAAATATAAATTCAATTATTTTTGTTATGTTTATAATAAAGCAAGTTTAATTCTGTCAAAAGATGCTTTAAAAAAAATTTACTGGCCAATCACCCTCTGAGAATGAGAGGAGGAAAGTTCATATAAATCTTTCAAACTACTTCTTATTGTCTTTTAATATTTCCCTCCATTTTTATTTTACCTTTCTGCAGTATGCAAATACCTGTCTTCTTGCTCTCAATTAAAGTTAGTATTTTGTAGTTGAAACTAAAATCCTGAATTAAATATGCTGTGGGAACATTCTCATTAAGGAGTAAACAGAAATCATCTGTTATTACAGGTATTTCATATGAAACCACTTCAGATAATAATTCCTTCACGAGAGGATCCGGACAGTCCAATTATTGACTTGGATCTCCATCTTCCATTGCTGTGTTTCAAGCCAGAGCAAGTGCTCCAGGTAAAACTAACTCATACTTTTAAATGTTTTAGAGATTGACAGTATTGGTAATTTGTAGTTAAGGGAAAAATTCAAGATGCTTATTTACTCAAAAAACTCTATAAACCCAGGAATTCAGAATAGTCTTAGTTCTGAATATTAGAGCTATGGCACAATAAACTATACTCCTTCTTAAGGTATTTTGTTATTGATAGACCAGATTAGATTAAAGATATTACATTTCTTTGTCTGTGATCTAGAAATAGATGCTAAATTTCTTAAGAATATATTTTAAAATGTAACTACCCAAGCCAATTGACAGATTTTATTTTAAATTTTCACTACATGCATTTCTACAAGATTCATAATAATTTTTTTCATGTTTAAGAGTGGGGCCTGTGGGAAGTATTGATGACAACTGGCATTCTCATACAAATAAGGTGTAAATGGTGTGGAAATATGAAAAGCTATGTGCAAAGAATTTCTTTTAGTGCTTCACAGAATCTTACAATAATATTAGCTGGAGTGTCCTTTGTAGGTTTCCTGGTCCAATTCCCTGCCCAAAGGCCACCTGTGAAGTTAAGTTAGTTTGTTTAAGGTCATCAGTATTATCTGAGCCACTTCCTCTAAGAAACCTCCTCAATCATGAGAGTTGGCAGTTCTGCCTTATTTTTTTTGGGTTTTGCCCACACGTGCATGTTATGAATAAAAGTATCTCAAATCCTAAATGGTGCAGCTGATGCATCTTGAAATGGACATTATTTCATTTTATAAATCTGTAAGGTAGCTACTAAAAATGAGAATTTTGAGGTTGACTCTCACAAACAGATGAAATATTTGCATTTCTAGTGTGTTCTAGGTACCTCTTTGCAAATATTAAACATTCTGGGTTTGTTTTCCAGATTATGACCTGTATTTTGACTGAGCAGAGAATCGTTTTCTTCTCTTCTGACTGGGCTCTGCTGACACTCATTGCTGAATGCTTTATGTTGTACCTTCATCCCCTTCAGTGGCAGCACACTTTTGTGCCCATTCTGTCCCGGCAAATGCTGGATTTTGTGATGGCTCCAACATCTTTCCTCATGGGATGTCATATTGATCATTTTGATGAAGTGAGCACGGTATGTTTTACACCATTACCACTCTTGATTTTTTTCTTGCAGTTCATTTGTCCCCTTTCATATTAGGGCATATTAGATTACTAAGTGTTTATGTACTGGGATTAACATCTGTTAAGGCAATTGCATTTATTTTTCTTGAATGTAATTGTTTAGTTATCCATACAATTTTCTACATGTGGAAAAAATTTTAGTCCTTTTCAATTCTTTTCCTTTTACCTCCTTGATGAAATTAATTGTCTGAGGAATATGTAAATGAGAAGTAAATATTTATACAATATTTGTACAGTCACTCTATTTTCTTTTGTTAAAAGGAAGGTGAAGATTTAATTCTAATTAATATAGATAATGGAGATATTTCACATTCAAAAATGGTTGAGGAGGAACTTGAGATTCCAGATGTTCCAGCACAAGCAGCAGAAACTTTCATAAAAAGGTGACAAGATTTTGAAGATTTGTTTATCTTAGTGCATAAATCATTCTTGATGCTCCAAGTTTTTTATTTTATATTATTTATTATTATTATTATTATAATATTACTTCACTCATATAAACCCCGCTGTATTTTAAAAAAGGGCAAATTGAAAATTTCAGTTAATTAGCATGGAAGTGGCTTTAAGCAGTCATAATCACCAAATTATTTTGCAACAACTGGAATGCTTGTTTGTTTTTTATTATTGATAATACTCTGAACTTTACAAAGAAGACTGAGTGCAGTGTGATTTAATTGAATGGGGCTCCCTGGAATCTTGTTAGCTTGTCAGCACTTGTAAATCAATCTTGCACTTCTCTAGCTGTAACATGCACAGGCTTAAATTACTTCTTTTTTTTTTTAAAGATATGAAAAAATACTTGGTGTCAGGATGTAAGTTAGTAGTTTTCTTCTGTGTCTAGAGTGGAGGGTCTGCAGCTGCACTTTGATCTGGAGCTTTGCCATCTCCGAGCCAGCACAGACCTTGGTGAGCTCCAGACCCGCAGGAGGGCTTGGCAGCAGAAACTGAACATGGATGTGCAGCAAACCATGTTGCAGTTAATTGTTAATATCTTCAGGTAAGTGGGTGTAATATTTTCTATTGTGAGAGCGTGTGGTACTGGTTAAGACACTTTAAGCATGAGTGAAAATATTCTCATTTTGTCTTACTTTATAGATATTTTGTAGAGCTTAGGTTTTGTTAGGGAATATGAGAAAGAGGTCCTGTAGCCTGATGGAATATGGGTCATTGATGTTTTAATGTATATATACATTGCTAGAATATCTTAGATAAAACTCTTCTGATTTTGAGCTTGTCTTTTGTAGCAAGATTTCAGAAAGAGATGTGTAGTCCTTGGAAAAGCTTAGGGCCCAGCAGGGATATCAGTGAAGTTTTGGTCACTCTTGTTAGAGGCATTTGAATTAAACCAGGACAGGGTAGAGGAGCTGAAAGCAGAAACAAGAGTTCAGAACACCTGGGTATGTTTGGGCTGAGAATGGATGAGATATCTGAAGAGTGCAACACCTGAGAGTGAAGGAGGGAGGGGAGCTGTTTAAGCTCAAGGGCAAAGTGTTGGCACAAGAAGGGACAATTGGCCAGGAGCTGGACTCAGTGATCCTTGTAGGTCTCTTCCTGATCAGGGTATTCCATAACTCTATGGTAAGAAATGTGGAGTATTGGCTGTGTTTGGGACTGGGATTTTAACAATGATGTGGCCTCTTGCTGGGGGTGGTTCTTCCCTTTGGATCAGCTACTGAATTGCTCACGGGAATTCTCCTTGACACTTTCAGTCAGAAGGAGCTGGGTTAATTTACAGAGTCCAAATTCCAGGTGTCTGTTATTGGATCAGCTTAAGGAGTGTTCCTGCAGGTGTCTGGACCCTCCAAGAAGGACAGTAGCTGCTGAGTGTGAGGAATAAAACAGCCTTTACAGATAGCTGATTATGGAATCTGAAATGCATTTATTTCCACAGTGGGATTTTGTGGATATCAGTGTTTGGCAACAATAATTCCAGACAAAGATGAGGAGAAATGCATTTTTGCTTATAACAGCTTGAACTCTTTAATGCACTAAACATTTGGCTGCAAAAAATGAACAGATGCTTTGCTCTCTAAGAGATAATGTGTATCACAAAGGGGTTGATTTCTTTGCTTTCTTCCTCCTTTCCTTCATACTTTCTCTTTGTTCTTTTTTTCAGCCTTGTTTCTTCTATCTCCTAACTCTACCAGCATCCAGGAGTGAAGGAAAGGAACTCTCCGAGGCAGTTGTGCTGCCAATTGTTCTGTCTTCAGCAAAGCATTGTAGTGATTTTTTGTGTGTGGAAGTTTCCGTGTTTAAAACAGGCAGTGCTAAATTATATAGAATTGCATAGAACTATGGACTTTTATTGACCATACCTTCTCCTGACCCCATATGGTTGGATAAACTGTTAACAAGATGTAGTAAGAACCCTGTTTCTCATGTGCCTGTTTGAGATGCAATGTGATGGGACAGTGAGGTCAGGTCACATCTTTCAAATTGCCCACGATAGCTGCACTTGTCTTTTGTGCTCCAATGGGTTGTGTGTGATTCAGGAACTGTGTATGTAAATGGAATTCCAGCACTTGAACCTAAGTAATGATTTACACAGGTTCTCCTTCATGGTTTACTAAATCTTACAGAGTGTATGTGAGTTTGGCACAGATAGGCTACCTTACTTGTAAGAATTTTAATTCTTTTTTCTACAATTCAGTAACACAGACTTATTCATTAAAACTGAGTTTGCCTTCTAATACTGTAATACTGCAGCACATTTCTATTTTGTCTCCTGATGCTGCAGCATATTTCTAGTAGTACCAGTGGGCTGCTGCTATTGCAAAAGCATGATTTGCTTACAAATCTCCAAGCAGATTTATCTATTTATTTATTTTTGTCTCCAGGGAAGTAAAAGACCATCTAAATTATGAACACAGAGTGTTTAACAGTGAAGAATTTCTGAAAACAAGGGCAATCGGAGACCAGCCATTCTACAAAAAGGTAAATTCAGTGCTGTAATTATCTGCTATTAATCAATTTGTATTTTAGGATTAATGCCAATGACTGGGAATTTAAAGGTAACAAAGTGATGAATCCTACATGAGAAACAGCGTTTGTTGGATAAAGCTTCCAGCAGTAGAATGTTGTTGCAATGTGCATACATTCTTAAAAACAAACAGACTAAAAGGAAAGACTAAAAGGAACCTCTTGATATATCCTCAGGAGAGAAATTGATTGGAAATCTTTTGACCGAGATTTCAGATTAGTAGAAAAAATTAAAATATTTTCAGCAGCAATTTCTAATGCTATAAGTTAAATGGTGAATTTTATGAATTTAAATTTAATATTAGTTAAGATGTACATATTTAAGAAGAGCTTTAAGCAGTTGACTCACTTAAATACCAAATAGCAAAGTGGCAGGTTTGCTTTCAAGTGAATCTTAGAAAATAACACACTATGGAGTGGTGTCTGGAATTATAGTAAGAAAACTCAAAAAAATCCACTATTAAGGACTAAGATTTGGAATCTCCTGGACATACAATTGCTAGCAAACTATGCCACCTACTGGAGGAATACTGGAAATTGGGAATCCCAATTTTGGAGATGTTATTTTACATTGTACATTGCAAGTGGATTAGTAAGAGGCATTTGGACATTTATATAATAAAAATGTTGTATTGCCTCAAATCCCATATTTCATCTTGTTTAACTGTGCAGTGATAAGAGGTGGTGGCTTTTCCTCTTTTTAATTCACACCTGGCATTTTTTGTTGTGTCCTCTATCCTAGAAGTAGCAATTAGACCATTTTTGCAAGTTATTTCTGGATGACACCACAATAATTACCTGAGCAGGGAACAATATTGGGGATTACCAGAAGAAAAGATGATTCACTTGTCTTTTCAGTATGATGTCATAATGTTAATTTAGAGTGCCCCCAAATTCTTATTCCAAACCAGAAACAGTATTATCAGCACTTGGTTTAAGTGCTACTAATTAAAAGATAATACTAAACTTGTAGCTCTGTTTTGCTCAGTAGTTCTCATTTTTGTTTGGTTTCACCTCTTGGAGGGCAGTTTGAGATTACTGTTTGCCACTAAGAAAGTATCATCCAAGTCCAGAAGGCGAATGGGACCTTAATTAGTTTTCTCTTGAAGCTTTCAATCTTTTTATTTTTGTGATTGCTAAATTGGAAGGTTTCAGTTTTGCATGTGTAAAGGTAATAAAAATGAGCAAGACATGCTAATAAAAATGTAAATTTATAAATGATCCCCAGTTAACTCCTTTGTGTCTTACAGGTTTTAGAGACCTACATGTTTCACTCTTTCCTTAAAGCTCGTCTGAACAGAAAAATGGATGCTTTTGCTCGGCTTGACTTGAGTACCCAGTCTGAGGAGGACAGGTAGAGTTTTGTCATTTCTTATTCTGGCTTTGAATCTCCTGTTGGTATCAGTGATAAAAGTCCTTTTGACTCTATTGGTATGAGATCAGGTCATCTATAAATAAAATTATGATTAATTGTTAACTCATTTAATTATGATTATTCTAAAAGGATTACATGAGCAGATGTTAAAATTGTAGATTTAATACTGTTACATAAAAAAAAGAAAAAAACAGGCAGCAATTTAGTATGCAGGTGTACTGAGCTCTGAAACTAGTGATGTGTTGTTTTTGTTTTCCTCAGGTTAGATTTGATGTTTGCCACCCCCAGAAGGCTGACGATCGAGAAAATGGCTTCCAAGCGGATGAGCGCCGCGCGCAAGGCCAGCCGGCGCATGGTGATCAGCATGCCCAACCTGCAGGACATCAAACTGCCAGAGGGCCCCACCAGGAACTCCTCACTTCGAAAAGTGGAAAGAGGTGTTGGTAAGGCAAGACTGTGATGGACAAAGACACTTCTGTTGTCTTTTGGGGTGACATCACTGAGTAATTGTCACAGAAACGCTGTCAGCTGCTGGGAAGAAATGATGGGCTGAGCCACTTTGAGCTGGGGCCTGTCTGTGCTTCCCCTGGCTTGTGAAGTCAGTCTGTAGCATGCTGAAAGTTTTGCTGGACCACAAAAGAGTGATTGGTCCCAGTGGGATTGATATTGGAGAATTGATTTCTGAGTCCTCACCCACCTTATGTCCAGTTCTCTACTACCTTTAATTTAAACACAGGCTTAAAAGAATCACACAGGCTTATGTTTATCACTTAAACAGGCCTAAGTTTATCATGGAGTTTAGAAAGAACATCATGGAGTTTAGAAAGAACTCCATGAGGGTTTTTTTCTTTTTTTTTAACTTTTCCAGAATTGATGTTATCTGATTAGGGAATATTCTCATAATAGGGACAATAGATACAGAAATGTATTTGTGTCCCTAGCACAGCTGTAATCCTTCTTGTTTCTTGTAATTGCTTGTTGCTGTGATGGGGGATTCTGTTTCTTGTTTGTAGTATTGCTGATTGTGAAGATATTTACACTTCTTCTCCTTACCCTGATCAATGTACTCTCTTGGTGTTTGTTTCCAGCTGTGAGAACACCCTCCAAATCTATCACCACGTTCAAAATCCCTGAAATTCACTTTCCTCTGATGTTCCAGTGTGTTCACTCCTACCACACAGACTTCTTCAACCACCTCAGCAAAGCTATCAGTACCTTACCCCCCGACAACTCCGCATTGCTGGCAAGGTACTTCTACCTCCGGGGCCTTGTTAGCTTGATGCAAGGGAAACTACTAAATGCACTTTCTGACTTTCAGAACCTAGAAAAAACAGACTTAAGAATTTTCCCTACTGATCTTGTAAGAAAAATAGTGGAGACCCTGCCTCGCTCGGAGCGCTTGCAGGCAGACCGCAAACCTGAGCTCAAGAGGCTGATAAGTCGAGTGATGGAAAAACAAAGGGAAGTTCTGAAAATAGATGACCATGTAAAAAATTTCGAATTGCCAAAAACACACATGCAGCTGGATGATTTTGTGAAGAGAATTCAGGAGTCTGGCATTGTCAGGGATATAGACACTATCCACCGGTTATTCGATGCCCTGACAGTAGGTGAGTACAGGGTTGTTGGGGGTTTTTTGATTCTTATTTAGCATTGTCACATGAAAAAGGGAGAATTATTCAAACTCTTAGTGTTGGTTAGTCTGCCAGTGCCCTGGGAGAGCTGAGCCCCATGTGCCTGACCAGACTGTCAGTGTTCCATTGTGGAGACCCTTCACTGAGCAGCTGCTACATGGAGGAAGGTTCCACTGACTTGTCCAGGGTCCCCTGCCAAACAGAGACCCCTCCTGGGTGTCCTTTACCCACTGCCAGCACCCATGCAGGACTCACATTAACAGCTTAAAGAAGAACACTCTGTATTAGTAAAATTATCAGAGGTTAAAATTTGAGAATTGCTGGTTGTGATATTTGACTGCAAAAATACTTTTAAAGCAATATATTAATTTAAAGTCTTATATGGACAAGCTCTAATCCCCAGTAAGAGCCAGCTAGAAATAATGATTTGGTGTGCCTAGAGTATGATTCTTACCCTGTAGGTGATCCTGTGGGGGAGAAGACAGGTTCAGCCTGTTGACTGATCCCAGAATTTATATGGAGTCTTCTATAACTTCTCCCCATTCTTAACTCACTTTTTTACTATTCCTTTATGTTTAGGTGGAGCTGGAGTGACTTTAATCACACATTTTACTCAGTGAGGGGTGGTTCTATCTTCTGGGGGGGTATCTCAGAATAGTGCCTGAGATAACCTTGGGATGAGGACATGTGCCTAGAATGTCTATACATATATGCACAATAAAGAGGCACAATTTGACAGTTACTGTCATTCTAAACCCATCTTCCTGTACAAATCTGTGTAATAGTTTCTCACACTAAAGGGGTTTCAAAATTTTTTTAGGACAGCAGAAACAAATTGATCCTGAAACATTCAGAGATTTCTACAACTACTGGAAAGAAACTGAAGCAGAAGCTCAAGAGGTGAATCTGCCACCAGCAGTAATTGAGCATCTAGATAAAAATGAATGTGTCTACAAGTTATCCTGCTCAGTTAAAACCAACTATGGGGTAGGGAAAATAGCTCTGACCCAGAAGCGCTTGTTCCTGCTGACTGAGGGAGGCCATCCTGGCTATGTCCCAATTGCTGCTTTCAGGGATATAGAGGTGAGCATCAACTTCCTCTCCTCTGGCATGCCTGTGGATATAGGTTGTGTCCCATTCTCCAAAGTGAGCTGGCTCTCAACATAAAGTTTCAGTAAGGAGAGTAGAAAACAGTGCTGAAGTCACTATGTGAGTGATTAGGTAAAATTCTGGGGGTTTGGACCAAAAATTACATGACTGAAAATCAAAAGGTTATAACCTCTGAGAAGTGTACAGAGTGTAGCCCATAGGATATAGAGTAAATAAGTTTAACAACATGAGAATTAAATGTGCTCATGGGACTGAGCTATCAGTGGGTCAGATTATATCCACTGTGGAGCCAAGGCTGTATGATGATGTTTAAACTTATTTTCATAAATCCATCTCTGCTTCATCATGTGTATGGACAACTGAAACAATTAGCTGTAATTAGACAAAGCTGCCCTGTGGGCTGAGAGCTGAATCTCATCTGTTATTTGGGTACATTCTCCTTGTTTTCTCTTTCCTGTAACTTTCCAGGATGTTAAGAGCACAACTGTAGCTTTCCTTCTTTTGAGAATACCTACTCTGAGGATTAAAACATTATCTAAAAAAGAAGTCTTTGAAGCCAACCTTAAAACTGAGTGTGATCTCTGGTACCTGATAGTGAAAGAAATGTGGGCTGGAAAGAAAATGGCATATGATCACAAGGTATAAATATGGGAATGTGTAACCAAATAATATGAAGAATATGCTTTCTGTCTCTGTTGTAAATAATTCATGCATTAGTCTTAGAATTTCATGGTGCTTCTCTCCCATGAAGAAAAATCCAACTTAGAAATGGGTATCCATCCTATGTCTGCTGTATCTTTTTATATGTTTTTGTTTGCATATCCTGTATCAAGGTTGTGTCAGATCTGAAGTATTCCTGTAATAACACTGGCTTCTGACTCCCTGCTCCAAGACCTGGCTTGGAATATGGGATGTGGGAGTGGGGTCTGACAGCAAGTGGCAGGAATTGTGCTGGAGGGCAGCAACTGCTTGGTGCTTGTGCTAAGCATGACACGTGTTGTGATTTTGAACATGGTGTCTTGTAAGAATAATGAGCAATAGATAAACTACAGTAAGACTTCTGTCTTTAGGATCCTCAGTATATCCAGCAAGCACTGACAAATGTTCTCCTGATGGATGCTGTGGTTGGTGCCCTGCAGTCCTCCAAAAGCATCTATGCAGCCTCTAAACTGTCTTATTTTGACAGGATGAAAAATGAAGGTCAGTCACAGCAATGCTACAAAGCCTGTTGGTGTTGCATCATCTCTTTTTTTCTAACTGGTTATGTGTACAAATACAAAAAGACATTATCCTGATTGCACTTTCAGAAATGCAATTTATTTAATAGTAAGTAGAAAGTTTAGGGTTTGGGGTTTTTTTCCCACCTTTGTATTCGCCCCCCCCCCCCCTTTTTTTTTTTTTTTTGGTTGGTTGGTTGGTTTTGGTGTTTCCTTCTGTCTGCATCTTGGATACTTTGTTTTTGTCTTGGTTTTTTAATCTCCTTGGGTGGTGGATGTCCCTGTTACCAGAAGTGAGAAATGTGAATGAATGGTATAGAATTACTCTCTCATAAGAATTGAAATCCTATTTCAGGTATCAATACTTCATTACCTTCTAAAATCTATTTTAGTGCCTATGATGGTCCCCAAAACAACTTCAGAGACACTAAAGCACAAGATCAACCCCTCAGCTGGTGAGACATTTCCACAGGCAGTAGATGTCTTGCTTTATACTCCAGGTAAGGTGATCTGTTGCTCTCTTTAGGTTAGCCCAGCTTTAATTAGCCTATAAAGCACATTATCTTATAACACCTGGTATTATGCCTGCCTGATGTGTTCACATTCTGACATGGATTGGTTGTGTGTTGAATACTAAACCAGAAAAATAATTTAAAAAGAACAGTAATGTTGCATATTAAGATACTCCAAGGCATAGTTTTCACTGTCTTAATTTGCCTTTCTCTGCACATGTGCCTTATCACAGACTTCAATTCTGTGTTAATGGGCTGATTTTTCATTAAGATTTTTGGCTCATTTACTGAGCCATGTGGATGGATGGATGATGCTCCCTAAGTGATCAATATTCATTGTTAGATTTTTATTTTTCAGTAGAGTCTTGGGAGGGAGTTAGTTTGAACCACAGTGCAAGAAACAGTGTGGAGGGTGGTGGATTCAGTGGTGCTTTTCTTTCTTTCTTCATAGTATAAGAGGCTTTAATGGAGCAGACAAGAGTGAGTGAATTTATTAGTTGTATTTATAGGGCTTAAAAGCCTTCCTGCAATCTCAGTGAGCTCAGCTCTTAGTCATCAATGAAAGAGATTATCTCTGCTCTGAGTATCTTTGGAGTGTAAGATCAAATCAATGGGTGAGCTCAGCAAAGATGATAGCAAGCACAAATGCATTGTGAGAACTGTGTCAGTCAATAACTGATGATGTAAACTCCACAAGATACATTTCATTACAAACCTGCACTGCCTAATAATGGCTTTCCCACAGGTCTCCAAAAATATTATGTTTACTTTTGCTTCTCTCCTCTTCTCTGCTTTATTTCTAGGGCATCTTGACCCTTCAGAAAGACTGGACAATGCTCATCCAAAACTCTGGTGTGCTTTAAATGAGGGGAAGGTTGTGGTCTTTGATGCCTCTACCTGGTCTATCCAGCAGCACTGCTTCAAAATGGGCCATTCTAAACTGGTGAGACTGGCACAGGATCACAGTTCCTACTTCAGCTGGTTGTTTTGTTTGCTGTATCCTGTCTGACCTCAAATTACATCATTCCTTAAAAGCTGTTGAGTTTTTTGGACTTCAGTTAACCTGGAAAAGTGGAGATTTTTGAGAAAAGCAGAAAGGAGGTTAAATAGATGAATAATAAAATAAGTCAATGTGGTGAGAAGTGATGGATTGGATTTGGAAGGGCCTGATGGGTTCTTGGGGCAGGAAAGCAGGGTTGAAACATTTGAGGAGAAAGAATAAAAGACAATTAACCCAAAGAGAAGGGGAATCCTAGGAATAGATAAAAATTCACCCATACTGAAGAACTGGAGATTGGGAAGAGGTGTAAGGAAACCAGGTAGATGCTATTGAAAGAGAGATAGAGCTCTAAAAGAAAGTGTCTCAACCAGCAGGTGAAAGGGAGTGGTTTGTGAAAGGCCACCCAAAAGAGTAACTCCATCTGTGAAAAGGGAATCTGAACCAGGCATGCAGCCTGGGTGAAAAACACACAATAGAGAGGACAGGAAAAGGGATTGGACATGTCACTTGTGTGAAAGATAAGAGATATTGCTGTGGATGAGTGTGGGAGAGAGTCAGAAAGGGAGGGATAAGGCTAATGGTGAAGAGCTGGGTGGAGGAAAGATGGAATTCCAGAAGAGTCAGATACCTAAAAGAAGACAAAAAAAAAGTTGGCAAGTGATGGCTAGAGGGAGATAAATGAAGTGTGTGTGATGGAGGGGAAGAACATTCCAGAGACAGTAGAGGAGACAGTATTATCTTAAACATTACCTTCAGGTGAGCTAGGAAGTGTGGATATATTGGACAGTTTGGTTGGCTTCCAATCCAGAGGAAAGGAGCACACTAACTTCTGTGGTTCCCCTGATGCCCTCTGTAGCTTTTACTTTGTTTGAGCCAGGAAGCACACCTTTAGTCAGTCCCTAAGATAAATTATTATTCCTATTTACTGAAGGATAAACTTTGCAAAGAGATCTGTTCTCTCATTATTTATAGAGCAGAGCAAAGGAAACACTGGAAAGCCAAGTCTTCATCTCCTACAGTGATCACCAGCAAACTGCAGCATCTGAGTACAGCCTTTTCCATGTTACTGTAAAGACTAATTTCTCTCCTAGGCTTTATTAACCCTGAGCTGTTTCTCCCCAGACTTGCATGGTCATGGTGGAACAGAGTCAAGTGTGGATTGGTTCTCAGGACTCCATTATTTATATCATCAACACCCACAGTATGTCTTGTAATAAGCAACTGAATGATCATCGCTCTGATGTTACAGACATCATTGTGGAGAAGAAGAATGGAACACCCAGGTAGATCTAATTTGATTTTCCTAGGTGTTGAAAGAATTTATTGTTTTAAATGGGAGGGTTTATTCTGCTAATAAAGTCTTCATTTAGCTCATTTTTGTAGCTCTCATATTGTGTATGTAAATTAAAAATTTCCTTTTTAAATAAAGAGCACAGTGTAGTTTGGAACAAAGAGGATAAAGGAATGCTCTTTTGGATGAGGATGAGAACAGCTAGGAACTGGCAGCATCCAGTGAAGCATTGATACAGATGCAGTTTAAAGACCATTTCACTTTTGCTTTGAGCACGTCATTGACTACATGTTTACAGAAAGCTTCTGGATTTTTCCTGCCTGTTTATAAAAGAAATAATACATTTATTGTTCTGTTCAGGCAAAATCCTTTTGATCTTCTGGTAGCACTGGGAAGAGTGTTGGCTGAAGGTCTTAACCTGCTGTCTTCCCATGGGAAAAGCAACTCCAGGGTCAATAGGTCTGCCAGTGGTACAGCAGGTGTAATTTGGTTTCAGGAAGAATTTGTTTAAGTGTTGTTGGAACCTTCTTAAAAAGGCTTGCTCATTCTAAAACAACAAATGTTAAAGGTAAAAAGAAAAGAGATAATATAATTTGTTTTCTCAGGTGCAGTAACAAAGAAGAACAGTTTGAGATATTTTTGTTCTAACTCAAGAGAAAATTCCTCAGGCAACATTGTTCAGAAGAATTATAGGGAATGTTTTGTTGTGCTCTACTCCTCATGCATGATGCAATGTGCTCTCATTCACTGAGCTCTGAGTTAGCCTGCAGTATTTCTAGTTGATACAGAGTTTGTGAAGGATAATCTTGAAGATAATTTAAAAATGAACATTAATTTGGCTTACTGTAAAATTGGTTATTTTGCAAGTAAGTCTCTTTTGTGTGTGCACTCTTTTCTGAACATGAATGCACACTATACTTCTTAATTTTTTTAATTTGTGCCAACAGTGAAGCGTATTCCAGCAGTTTAGATGGAATGGTGATTGCTTGGAACATCAGCACTCTGAAAGTGAACCGTGTCTGTCAGCTGCCCTGCCAAAATCTCACCTCTGTGAAGCTTCATAATGACCAACTGTGGTGCTGTAAGTCCCTTCCTCAAATCATAATAATTACAAAAATCATCTTCACATAAAGAAACAAGACAGATGTTGGATGTTCCATTTGATTTTGCTTTTTTCATCCCTATTTTGTCGAGATGGAAGAAGTGGGCACCTGTTATTAACTCTGTATCTTTAATATTGAAGGTACCAGAAGTTGCATTCTTGTAGTGTCAACTCAGGAGTTTCGACCGCAGATGAAAATCGAGCACCACCTGGAGGATGTGTGTTCCTCTTTTCTTGACTTCCAGCTCTTTCCCGAGGTATTGCACTTACTCTGGTGATACAGTTTAAAGTAATGCCATGTGGCATTTCAAGCCCCGGTGATTTTGATATATTTTCTGCCAGCAGTGCTTAAATGTATCTTTCTGTGCTTTAGAGAGATGAAGTGTGGGCCTCTTACTCGGGGAGTAGTGACCTGTACATTTGGAATACCAAAGACCTTTCAAGTGCACCTCAAAAGATTCATCTTCAGGATTGCTCTGAGATTACTTGTATGATAAGAGTTAAGAATCAGGTGAGAGACATCTTGGGCTGGTTTTGCCTCTTGTGGATTTCTTTACTGAAGTTTTGTTTGTTTGCAGCTGTCATGGGCTGTCATTGCTTCCGCACTGGGTGGGTGCATAAGTACACGAGGTTTGGAATGTTGATTCATTTTTGAAATCAGAGAAGCTAAAGACTGCCCAACACAAATGGCTGTTGCAGATGTACCCCAAAATGCATGGCAAGCAAAACCCCCTCATCAGTAGTTAAATGTCTGCTGACATTTATTAGCCATTGACATTTCCAGGGAACTGTAGAAACTGAAAGTTTAGGTCCTTTGATATTTCATCTCACGGCTTCTCAGACTAAGCCTTGAAAAAAGGTTACCAGACAAACAACAAATGCCAATTAATTGACCTGTTTTTGTAGATGACCTTTTCCTTAATTAGTTACCACACTCCTAATTCAGGACAGATCAAAGGAGCCAGTGGACTCCTGCCTTGGCATCTTGTGTCCATGTCACTACTGGCCTCTGTGTACTTGCTTTTATGTAGTATCAGGAGCTGTGCAAATGATTGTAGTTGTGCTACCCCAGGGGCCCTTTCAAGGTTACTTTGCAAATAAATAGCTAATGTATATCTACTGGGAAAGCAACTTTTGGAATTCTTTTCTCAGATTTTCCCTCCTTCCTTCCTCAAAAATGATTTTTTAAAAAATGGAATAGGAAGGTTTTCTCTATATTCACCCTCTGGTTAGACTTGTGTACTAAAATGGAAAATCATTTTAGGATATTCTTCTCCAAGGCAGAGATTGATATATTTAACCTCTGTTTCAAGGGAGTGAGAGGATTGTTTGGAACCCCCAAGGCATTAAGCTCTCTTTTGTTCTACTGAAGAACTTTGTTCCTTTTTCTTCTCTTCTTTAAGTAATTTATGAATAAGTTAAACAATACTGAGCCCAGTACTGACCCTTGGGGGACACTACTCCAAGTAGACCCTGTGCCACCACTCACACTCCTGTTCCCTCTACACAGCAATGAGTTATGGAGAGTGAACTTTGCAGCCTGGTAAAGGCTGAAAACAACATTGGTAGGACTGTCAGTCACAAGCTTTAATTAAAAACAAACCATTGTTTTTCTTTAAGAAACTGGAGAGAAACCCAGCTGCATGCTATGTCTATCTGAAATAGGATGTGTTCTGTCTGGCACCTTGGCCTGTGTCTTTTATTACCTCTTATTTGACCAAGTCTCTGTGGCTGTGATTTCATTTTGAACTTGCTGGTGCCACAGTTCCCTGGAGAGAAGCAGGTTCATGAATTTCACTGCCAGCCCTGTACAGAGAAGTACTTTCTTCTCAGTGAAACAGAACTATTTCTAGTTACCACATGTCCCTGACTTCCTTCATTTCAGGGTGGAACAGTGCTTCTACATTCAGCTTATCTGCTCTTCTGTTAGTTCATAAACCTTTTGTAAAGGCTCCTTAGCTGCCTTCTCTCCAACCTAAGGAGAAAAGGCAGCTTTTCTTGGCTTTTCCATATTCCCTGTGAGGGTGGTGAGGCCCTGGCACAGATTGCCCAGAGAAGCTGTGGCTGCCCCATCCTGTTCAAGGCCAGGTTGGATGGAGCCCTGAGCAACCTGGTCTCGTGGAAGTTGTCCCTGACCATGGCAGGGGATTGAAATGAGATCTTTAAAGTCCCCTTCAACCCAAGCCATTTTGTGATCTTTGCTCATATGACCCCAGGACACAGCTGTTCCTTTCTCTTGGCAGTTTTAGTTGCTCTTCCCTGGATTTTCTCTGCTCTTGCAGTGCAAGGGCACACTGTACCTTGCACAGGGGTGAGGGAGAGCAGCCCCAGTGCCAGCACAATCGGCAGCTGAACATTCCAGCATGGGGAACAGGGGCTTTCCTGAACTCAGGGAACCAGAGGGGAGCAGACACAACCACCAGGAGCCCTCAGCTCATGCCACAACAGCTGAGGAGACCTGGAGGTGGCCAGGAGCAATGGTGCCCAAGCCCCTTATTTATATTGATGAGGAAATTTTCAGTGTTTCCCTTTTCCAGCCAAACATGAGGGAACCCTCACTGTACCAATGTGCCACATAAACCTTCTTGACCATGTCCTGGACTGAAATGTGAAATAGTAAAAATGGCTGTGGGTTTCTTTTGTTCCCTCAGCTGTGGGTTGGCAGCAGTGGGAAGCTGCAGGGCAAGAGCAAAGGGAAGATCTACGTGGTCAGTGCTGAGAAGAAGAGCGTGGAGAAGGAGCTGGTCGGCCACGGCGACGCGGTGAAGGCGCTGTGCTCGGCAGAGGACAGGTACGTCCTCAGCGGCTCTGGGAAGGAAGAAGGGAAGATTGCCATTTGGAAGGCCGGATAGTCATGCTATTCCAAATGTGTCTGCCTCTTCTGGGGAAAGGCAAACACCTGGGACTGTGTTTACTTCAGCATTTTGCATCTACTTCAACCACCTGCCAGTGTTATTGTCTTGTATTTATTGGGTTTCCGTCCCTGTGTTGTAGAAAATGGAAATCAAAGCAAATCTTCCCTCACACATTGTCCTGCTCCTGCACATTTGGTAAAGGAACAGAAATGGGAGAAGACAATTCACTGTCTTCCAACTGGACATGAGGTGGTGTGGAGGACTGAGGTTACCTGCCTGGGGCAGGTCACATTGGGAACACCAGAGCCAGCTCTGTAATTCCATGGGAGCTCTCTCTCATCAGTGCAAGGTTGCTTAAAGAAAGGATTTCATGATGTCTTTACAGCCTGTAATAGGTGGAAAAGGGCACTGAAATGAAAAAAACAAGTGCACTTGTACTTACAGAGTTGTCACTGTGATGATCTTTCTGAGCTCAGAGCTGTAGGTGGGCAGTGTCCCTTACCCTTGAGGGAATTTCTGGGGCTGTTTTGTTTAAATGCAAGCACAGACAGGGTCTCCCCACAGCACTGAAAGCTCCTCCAGCTGAAACAAGGTATTTCCAATGAATATTTTAGGGTTTTTTATGTATTTTTTTCTTTGAAAACAATGCACAGCACTTGGCATTTGGAACAGTTTGTGAAACTGATTTTTTTTTTACCTGAAGCATTAATTTATTTTATTCCTGTATATATTATACTTGCTTTTGGAAGTACCTCTCAGTCTCTGTGCAGACCAATCTCTGCCCCTCCTCTCTTCAGTTCCTGTTCCTGCAGTCACAGGAACTGCTGTTATTTTGGGTAGAACCTGCTTCATTTTTAAGTTCTGCACAGTCCTGAAACCCCTCCTCAATCCCTGGAGTGAGCACCAGGGGCTGCAGCCTGGAGGAATCTCCAGAGCAGCATTCCCTGATTGGTGCCTGCTTCACAGTGGTTTTTCCACTCGTGGCATTTATCTGCAAGTAAAACAATATGTCTGTGCAGAATAGTTTTATCTGCATCAGTGCAGAGTGGAAAACAGTGTCTAAAAGACTGTAAATAGAAGGACAAAATGGGCTGCTACTTTTCTTAATAAATATAAACCAGTGTAGGGCTAAATAGAAGGGTATAAACAACTGGAAAATATTATGACTAGAAATTTTATGACTGTATAATATTTCTGCTGATAAAAGTTTTTATCATAGCATGGTAACAGAAATTTTACTTTTTTTAGCTTTTATATCAATTTAAGAATAGTAAACACTATATTGATACTCTGGCCTCTGTACTTTGTTTTCCTGTTGATACTCAAGGATGATGATTTTAGCACTGACTTGCTCCTCTCTGTGTGCTGTAACAAATAATTGCCTGGGGGTTTCTCTCTGCATGTTCTCCTTTCTGAAACAGCTTCTGCTGTAACATGTCCCCTTTTGAGCCCCATATCTGTGACTTCCAGGTTCCTTCTTTCCTCCCCTGGCTCGGTCAGGCTGCTTGGGGAAAGTGACAGGAATTATTTACTGGATTCAAAGATACACAAGGGCTGTTAATGAACTTTCCCTGGCTGCAGAAATGAACCAGCTGTACCAATCTGCTGCCCACCTGTTGCTGTCTTTAAGGATTTTCATTCCTGGCATACTTTTTAGACCTGGTTTTGTCTTCTTAGCTGGTTTTTAGGTGCTCACTGACCATCTCAGCTTTGCTCCAGGATTTCAGCTGTGGGAATGAATCTGCAGTCACAGCACTGTGAGGTTCTGTTCCGTTTTTAGTAGAGTTTCAGGTACTTCCCATGGGCCCTTTGGTGGAGAGAAGGACCCTCTGAGCTCATCAGAGCTGCTCTTCCCTCTGCCAGCTGAGATTTTGGCCAGGTGTAGTTGCCTCTGTGAGTCACTGTCTCCCAGAGAAGGGACAAAGGGAGCAGGAGCTGCCCCTGGCAGGAGAAGGGAGGCTGTGAGTGACCAGGCTGAGCACTCCCCATCCCTGTCTGGCCCTAAGGCCGTGCTGCTGTTGGGGTTGGTCAGCCTCTGGGTGAGACTCTGAGTCCAGATTGTGCTGCCATCCCCTTCTCTCTCAGGGAAATGTTGCTTGTTTCTTGAAAACCTCAAGGCTAATGTTTATTCAGCTCCTTTTTGCTATTGCTTTTTTTTTTTTCCTGGTCTCCCAACCTGAAAAACCTGAGAGGAGCAGAGAGCCCTGCCAGGAGCCCACGTGCTCTTGGTCCTATGGTCCAGTTTTTGGAGGCACTGTATAGAGCAGGAAGTTGGACTCAATGATCCATATAGGTCACTTCCAAATTGTGCTGTTCTGTGATTCTTTGATCAAACCAAGGGATGGCAGTGTCTGCTTCTAGAAATAACCCATCTGTGGAGATGGAAGCTGCTTGGAAATTCAGGCTGTTGTGTGCTGGCTGTGATTTTCCCAATAGGGCCATGCAGGGAGGGAGGAAGCAGCCCCTTCCTCTGCCTCCCAGCCTGTGCTCACAGAGGCGGTTCATGGGACCAGGCTCCATTTTCCTTCAGTGCCAGCTGAGTCCTTTTGGAAGCAAATGGAACTAAACCCCATCTTCACCCCCTGCTGTGCATTCCTTACCTGTCTGCATCCATTTCATCTGCCACTGTAACCTGCAGGTTCCCTCCTGGCATCTTGCTTCCCTCTCCATGGTGAGTTCTCCGGTGTCTTGGCACAAGTCCCCTGCTCTCAGAAGCAGTGGGTGACCCTGTGCCACCCCAGCTGTCAGGACAGGGACACTGCTGCACAAATGCACAGGATGCAGCCACCCTTGTCCCCAGGATTTGGGCCACTGTTCTGCTGAAACTCATCCCTGGCCCTGCTGGGTGGCTGCCCCTAGCCTCTTTTTGAGATATGAAAGGCTGCCCAGCACATGGGACCGCAGTGTGAGGGGGTGTGGGATGTCACCTGGAAGATGTGAAATCCCCCAGGCACAGCCCGTGTCCCCAGTGAGCTCTGTGTGCAAGGAGTGTGCCACAGCCAGGCTGACACTGCTGCAGGGCCTGCGAGTGCTGGGGATGGACATGGGGACCCTGTGCCAGTGGACCTGGGGACAATGTGCCCCCCTGCCCCCCAGGATGGGAGATACCCTGGCTGCTGCAAAGCCTGGAGAATGCAGGGACTGGCCCCACTGGGGCAGACTGGGCTGTGGGAGGTATGTACTGGTTTGTTGGTTGTTGGTCCAGACTGGGAAGTAGAAGCAGTGCTGGAGCAGCTCCTCTCCAGGCTGTTCTGAACCACTCCAAGGCCACTGTGGGTTATTCTGTAAAGACCAACAGCTCAGGGGGTGACCCAGACCCACTGTCCTCACCCCCAGCACAGCACACTCCAGCCAGCCCAGCCCTGGCACCCTGCTCCCAGCCTAAGCAGGGACCTCCTTCTCTTGGACAAGGATCACAGAGTCCCACTCCCAGGGCCAGGGATGAGTCACATCCCCTGAGCAGAGCAGGGGGATCACCCTAAAGGAACAACAGCGTGCAAGAGATTTCTGTTTCTTGTCCCTTCTTCCAGGCCTCATCCTGCCATGGTGCTGGAAGGGATCAAGGAGGTTTCCCCTCCTTCCACACAAGGCACAGGGCTCCTTCACGTGTCATTTTGCCAGGAGAAGACAGGCATGTAGGAAATTCCCTGGCACTTAATCCCCTCCTCACTTTGGGCTCTTCAGGAACATTCCCTCAAGGTGAGGGTGAGCCCAAGGCTGTGCTGGGCAGAGTGAGGCTAGGAGGGGAGGCTAGTAGCTACTAGGAAGTAACTCAGTTCTATCCCACCCAAACCCAGCATGGCCCTTCTCTGGGTGTCTTGCAGGTATCTGGAGAGGCTCCTGCAACAGTGAGGAAGGTCCCCATTCTCCTCTCTGTACTGGTGAAAAAGCCACTGCATAGGCTGAGCCTGAAGTACAGTCTATTGTGTTTTAAGTTTTCACATCTTCCTTAAACTTGCGTCCAGGGAAAAGTGCATGGAAAAGCTTTGTTTGGCCAAAAGGGGAACTAATGCAGCTGCCAGAGGGCTCACTTAGCATGTGAGAGGTAGTAGCATCTCTGGCTGCATTCCCCAGAGTTTTTAAGGTCAAGGGCTGGGTAGTGCCAAGGGTGAAAACAGCAGGTCGGGTGAGGGTGCCGATGTGCTGGAGGGGAGGAAGGCTCTGTGGAGGAATGTGGACAGGCTGGATGGTGCAAGGCCAGTAGGATGAGGTTCAAGAACAGCAAGGCCTGGGTCCTGCCCTTGTGTCCCAAGAAGCCCCTGCAGTACTCCAGGCTGGGGGCAGAGTGGGTGGAAATCTGCCCAGCAGGAAAGGCCCTGGGGTGAGCTGGTGTGAGCCCAGCTGGGTAGGGAGGCCAGTGGTCTCCTGGGATTCTGTGTCATCTCTACTGTGGCCAGCAGGACCAGAGCAGTGACTGTCCCTCTGTGCAGGGCACTGGGGAGGCCACACCTCGAGTGCTGTGTGCAGATGTGTGGCCCTGTTGAGATGCCATTAGTGAGAGATGCCTCTGCCCAAATTAAGTGCCAGCAAGACCATCTATCAAAATCAACAACAGAGATTTATTTCACAGTAAATGTGGTGTACAGAGATAGAAAGGGATAGGAAAGAACACTGTATAGAGCAGGAAGGGGGAAGTGCATAGTGGTTTGGTGGGGGGGAATAGAGGGCTTGGGCTTGGGAAGATCTGGAGTGGGATGGGGAAGATTTGGGATGTTGAGGCAAAGGGAAGAGCAGGGCTGGGGTGAGGTGAGGAAGAGATTAAGCAGACAACCGTCCAAGAGGCCAGGCTCCTGCAGCATCCTGTCAGTCTTCCCTCACCCTGTGTTTTTCTGCTCTGGGGTCCCGGTGGTTCCTCTAGAAGTGAGGACCCCGGGTTGTTCATCCGGGGTTAGCACCTTTCTCCAGGCCCTGTTGCAGGTATCCAGGGAGGCATTTTCCTATTTGCCACGTGAAGAGAGAATGGGTTTGCGTTCATTTACCTGCAATGCTGAGGCCCAAGGAGCATTTGTCAGCTCTGAATCCAGGCTGGGACAGGGTGGGGATGCCCCCTGAAAATGCAGCCCGGGCCTAAATGCAGCTACTCAGGGATTCTACAATGCAGCGCTGTCATCCTTGCCTAGCTGGCTCTGCCTGACCAGGCTGCCTTGCTGTTGGCTTGGGGGGCTGAGGCCGGCAGCGGGGCCTGCCTTTAGCAAGTGCTTGCCTTGGCCACCATCCATCTATTGCTGCATCAAATGTTTTACTCTCCCTTGTGCTGTTGCCTTTGGGACCTGCCGCTGCCCCTGGGAGCTGGGTGTCTCCAGGATGAGCCGGCATCTTTGGCCGTGGNATGCCTGCTGGGCCGGCCTCGTCCGCAACACCCACAGGCGAGCTGCAAACCGCAAACCCCTTTGCCTCTTCGGGCGGTGCCGTGGGGAGAGGCTCGCTGTGCCCGTGGTTGCTGAGGTCGCTCTCCAGAGAGGAAGATGCTGGCTCCTCCTCTTCTTCTTGCGGTGAGACAGACACCGGGCTCTCTGGCTCGCTGTCCCTCTCTCCTGCCCTGGCTCTGTCAGGGAGCCTTCCTTCCTCCCACTTTTCCAGGAGCTCGTTTAGGAGAGCATCGCAGGACGGCTCGTCGCCAGAGGCAGAGCGCGGGTGTGCCAAGCGGTCAGGAGGTGCCGTCTCTGTGTTGTTTTCTGTCTCTCCTGCTGAGTCTCTGGTCACACCCGAAGTGCTGCGCAGCCCCTGGGAGCCTGCAGCAAGTTCCGGGGTGACACTTGACGGCTCCCTGAGGACACGTCCTTTGTCTTGCGGCAGGAGATTCAAGGCACTCTCTGTCTCGCTGTCCCTCTCTCCTGCCACTTCTGTGTCGGGGAGCTCTTTTTCCTCCCAGTTTTCCAGGATCTCGTTGACGAGACTGTCGCAGGACAGCCAGTCATGAGAGACAGGGCTCAGCTCGGCCAACAACTGGTCAAGAGACACAAGTTCTGAGCACTTTGGTGTCTCTCCTGCGGCATCATTGGTCACGCTGGACGCGCTGCGCCTCTCCCAATGGCCTGCAGCTGGCTCCAGGATGGGGCTTGGTGGATCGTTGTAGATGCCCCTGGACTTCATGGGGCTTTCCTTGTTGTCCAGAGAGGAGAAGGAGGATCTAAACATCTGTGCGTAGACTTTGTCTTCCAGCTCCTCCAGCTCCTCCATCTTTTTACGCAGACGACGCATCGTAGCCTCCTCATCCTCTGGGCACGGCCCCCTGCGCCGCGCAGTTTGCTTGGCTGGCCACCAAATTCCCTGTGCCTCTTGGCGGGCCCTTAACCACTTGGGGGTTCTCAGGGTGGACCTGTTTTCCCGCAGGTACGGGCCCAGGCCCGTAAACAGGTCGCTGCAGGTGTTGCCCCAATGCCCTTCCTGCACCTTGAGGAGCTCCTCTGTCTCAGAGTGCCCCAGGTGCTTCCAAGCCGGCTGGGTCCCAGTGCAGAGCGGCACACCACGTGCGGGTTGCACGGGTGGCAGGCCATGATCCTGCCTTGCTGCTGGCCCAAGCCGTTTGTGCAGTAGTGGCTGCTCCTGATGGTGCTGGCCGTGGGCATTCGCCTCCTGCTGCTTCCACATCTTGCAGGTTCTTGGCCAGACACTGGCCACAATCACCCAGGGGAGCTGCTGCCTTCAGAAAAGCTGCTGCCTCCTCAGAGAGCTGCTCTCTTGAGAGGGGCCACTGCAGGGTATTTATAGCCCCAAGGGCCACAACATGGACCCACATCACAATGGCCTGCGGGCACGATGTCACCGAGGGTCACAAAGGCCTGGTGAGCATGGCTGCCTGTGGTCCCAGAGGCCTGGTGGTTTCCATGCAGCTGCCCCTGGTTACAAAGGCCTTGTTTAGCCCTTTACCCCTCATTTTGCCTACGCTTTTTCTTCTCTCTATGTGCTGCAGCTCCCTCTTGCCCCATCTTGTGTGTTCCTCCCCTAAACATCCCCAAAGAAGCCCTGCGCATGCCAAAGTGTGGCACCCACCCAGCCCACCTTGTGTCCCTGCCCTGACCCCAGGTACAAAGGTCATCAGAAAGGCAAAAAACCTGTTTGAATTTAATCTGGCCACTACTTTTAAGGAGAATAAAAGGGTTTTGTTAAAAAAGATTAGGAACATAGGAGCACCAAGGAAAATCACCCTTCTTTAATTGATGTGGGGACGAGGAAAAGGCTGAGGCCTCAGCGAGGTTGCGGGGAACCGCAGGCCTGTCAGCCTGACCTCGCGACCAGCAAGGCTCTGGAGCAGATCATGGTGAGGGGGATCACAGAGAGGACAGCTGAGGGATCAGGCCCAGCCAGCGTGGGTTTAGGAAAGGCAGGTCCTGCCTGAGCAACCTGATGTCCCTTGGGCTCTGGGTGACCCACCTCAGGCCTGAGGTAAAAGCGGGGCATGGAGTCTCCCTGGACCTGAGCAAAGCCTTTGACTCCATCTCCCACTGCACAGTCCTGGAAAAGCCGTCAGCCCAGGGCTTGGGCAGGGCCACTCTTTGCTGGGTTAAGACCTGTCAGGATGGCTGGGGCCAGAGAGTGGTGGGGAATGGTGTCGCATCCAGAGGGTGTCTGGTCACCAGCCGTGTCCCCTGGGCCCAGTCCTGTTCAGTGTCTGTGTTGCTGGTGAAGGGAAGGGCATCGAGGGTACCCTCAGCAGTAAATTTGTGATGACACCAAGGTGGGTAGGAAGTCTCTGCAAGGGGATGTGGCCAGGCTGTCTGGCTGGTGTGAGCCCAGGGTGGTGTGATTCAAGAAAACATGGCCTGGTTCTTGCCCTTGTGTCCCATGAAGCCCCTGCACTGCCCCAGGCAGGGGGGCAGAGTTGCTGGAAATCTGCCCAGCAGGAAAGGCTTTGCGGTGCTGTTTGAGTGTGGCTAAACGTGAGCTGATATTTGCCCAAGGGGGCAAGGAGGAGCGTGGCATCTTGGGCTTCTGTGTCAGCACTTGTGTGGCCAGCAGGATCGGGGGGTGATTGTCCCTCTGTGTTGGGCACTGGGAGCGCCACACCTCGAGTGGTGTTTCTGGGTTTTGGCCAGACCGACATTGTTCTGAAGCCTGTCCGGGGACAGGCAACGGCACTGGGGAAGCTCTGGAGCACAGGCCTGGTGGGGAGTGGCTGATGGACCTGTGGGGTCTCAGTCTGGAGGAAAGGAGGCTCAGATGAGACTTTGTCACTCTCTACAACTCCCTGAGAGGAGGCTGTAGCCGGGTGGGCATTGGCCTCCTCCTAAGTCACAAGCATAGAATCACAGAATCAACTAGGTTGGAAAAGACCTTGGACATCAAGTCCATCCTACGAACAGGACAAGCTAAAATAGCCTCAATTAGCACCAGAGCAATTTTAGAATCAGTATTAGGAAGAATTTCTTCATGGAAAGGGTTGCCAAGCACTGAGAGGTGCTGCCCATGGAGGTGGTGGAGTCACTGTTTCTTGAGGTGTTTAAGGAAAGACTGGATTGACACTCAGTGCTCTGGTCTAATTAACAAAGGTAGTGATTGGTGATAGGCTGGACTCAATCTTGGAGGTATTTTCTAGTGTAATCAATTCTGTGATGATTCTATGAAAAATGAACCAAACCCCAGGCAGGCATTGACTTCTCAGAGCTGCCAATGGTCGTTCTGAGGAATTTCCTTTAGGAAGAATCACAGATGAAATCTGTCAAGGAAACTAGAAATCAAATGGGACAAGTGTGCTCTTCACTGCAAGTTTACCCATCAGCTGGTGTTTGTGATCTGGCTCCAGCTTTCCCTCTTGTTCCCAATGGTCTGAGAGATTGATGAGTTTGGATGTGAACTGATTTTTTGGGAGCTGCTTGTGGCTATTAAATCATAGACTCAGAGGTGACTGGGAAGACCCCCAGCTCTCCAGCCCTAGCAATGGCATGAGTGGTGATGGATTCTGTGTGACAGCCACCCCCCTTTGTCAGAGCAGATCCTGCAGCTGGGGACACACACCTGCCCCAGGTATCCCCATTTTGCTCCACCTGTGCTCTCTCCTGGGTTACACCTGAATCCTACAAGTGTCAGGTGAGTTTAGAACTATCTCTGAATTGCAACACCTGCATTCTTACCAGGCAATGTTTGGCAGCAGCATTTTTGGAAATATTCATGAAGCTCTGGGGTGCAGGTGAGTGTTGTTTGCCTTGCACAGCTCAGGGACCCAGGTGTCCCTCTGCTCACCTTCCCTACAAACACCACAGGGACACGAGCCACCAACTCTTACTGAAATGTTTATTAAGATCGAACTTCGGAACAACAGATTGGAACACAATGACTCGTGGAGTAGAATATTTCTAAACTGATTTTTTTCTTTTCTATGCATAAATGAAAAAAAAAATCAAGATTATACAAAAAGAACAGAAAGTGCAGAACACAATAAAACAGTTCTCATGCAACAATTTTTTTAACCTTTAAACAGAAAATAAGCTCAACAGTGTAGAAATAAAAATCATACATACATTATGCCGTCTACGCACTCAAACATTCATCTGTGACATCACTTTTCTTTATCCCTTTTTCCTCATAAAACAACATTATGTGTTTAACACATGCTTATAAACATTGCTAAACTCAGCAAGAGCTATTATAGTGCCCCAACTTAATAAGTTGATAAAAAAGTAGTTGTCATATGGCCAGTTCACAAAGGAACTAAATATTCTCTTCTTTTTTTCTTTTTTTTTTTTTTTATTTTTTCCCCACTATGAGATGCCTATATGCAGCTTTCTAGTAATACGAGGCATTTATAATAAGCTGGTCATTTGGCTACTTAAAGGGCTTAGTGTTCATGTTACATCAGGCAAAACAAATTCACATTGGGAACTGCCAAGAGAAAAGTCTGGATTTTGGGGTAATTTATTACAATTTGGCTGTCACTAAGGACTGAGTAGGTGCACAGTAAATAAGGTGACACTAAGTTTGGTTAAATGCTCCCAGAGCTTCACCCCAAACTTCCAAATTTAAGAAAAAATGTGCCAGAGAAGGTCAAATTGAACCATGCTCTGCATTTTCCCTAAAATTTTAGCAGGTTGCAAGGGCATCAAAAGCCCTTTAATTACAGCAGATGCTCTCTTCTGGTGGGGGATGTATTTGTCTGTCCTGGGGACCCCTTGTACTCCCAGGGGCAAGGGGGGCTGAGGTGGAAATTCAGGTGAAGCTGCTCGGGTTGAGGAACCAAACCAAATCGGTTTTCCAGGAGGTGATTTTAATTTAAGTGACAGGAAAACCTGGAACACCTTAATGAGCAGATCACTGGGTGTGAGTGCCATGCCAGGAAAAGGAATTGAGCCTTTTTTTTGTTTTCTAAGGCAGTTTCTGAACTGCTGAGCCTCAAATTCAAATCCCAGTTGGTGTCTGAGCTGCTGCAGCTCCTTTGGATGCAACATGACAAAGAGAAAACTTTGGGTAGCTCCACTTTTTCCAAATGACCATTTTGTGACATACTTTACAAATGTTCAGCTTTGTCATTTAAGGAAGGAAAACAGCTAAAGGACTCTCTGGAACCATAAAATTTCTGCAAAGAAAAATAAAATTTGGTATTTCTTCCACACAGTCAACAATAACATTTCTGTGCAATATTTGGTGTCCATTACATTTATTTGGCCTATTCAAAGGAAACGAGGACAAAACAGCTGCAAAGAAAACCAACTTCTCTTTCACGACAGACACTTCAGATGCTGAAGCTGCTACATGTGCTTGGAATATCATGCAGGAGTTCATTTGTTCATTTAAATAGGATACATATTTATAGCTGAGCTTGTCTTGCATTGGACTAGGATGAGGGAAACCTGGAAGAACTCAGTTGAAAACATTGTGGAGTACAGTGACAGCAACACACAACCCCCAAAGGTATTTTGGCCCAAGAAGTGTGTCTGGAAATGTACAAACACAGAGGTACAGACACACACACATCCCTAAAAACCCCCAAATCTCAGCACCTGCCTCCTGTGCTTCCCTCCTGCCCAGATGTCTTCTCCCAGGACTTTCTCTACCTTTACTCAGATATGACCTCAACCTGCATGGCTGTGAGATCTGGCAGCCAGGAAGATCCTGCTTTTCATTGTGGATGCTGGAGGAAGCCAAGCTCACCCTGGACCAAAGGCAGGGGACAAGTTCTTAACGAGGGAAGTGAGGTTTCAATGAGGTACCTGGCAAAAAGCACCGTGGTTGCTGCTGTCATTCCAAGTGCTGGGGGGTTCAGATCAGGTGGGAGAGGGATAAGAAAGACCCAGTCCTTGCCTATGAGGAAAACCTCATGCAGCCTGTTCCATCCTGGGGTCTGAGTCCAGCACTGGCATTGATGTGCTGGGAATATTTCAGAGCCTAGAAAAAGGCTCCAAATGGAAGGGGAAAAGGACACTGTGTGTTTCAAGAGCACAAACCTCCATTGGATTTACTGGCCTCCTCCCTCCTGATGATGAAGAACCCCTGTCTTTCCACAACCACTCACAGCCAGCGCCAGCAAAACACCATATTTGTGTTATTAAAAGGCTATTTAGGCAATAAATCTCTATGAAAGTCAACAAACCACCAGGAAGAGAAACTAAGAGAAACGAAGAAATTATTGCTTCTGGAGTCTGAAATTGCTGTCCACAAACAGCACAGATCTCACCAACAGGGCCAAACCCATGCTCTGCCTTTCCAAGGGGTGAAAGTTAAAGTTTCTCTGCTCTCATATGAAACATCTTGAGATGTGCAGCTGATCAACCATAGCCCTCAAGGGTCTGAGCACCAGCAGTGCCTCGTGTCACACATCACTGCAGCAGAACATGTTAAAATTGTTTATAGTATTGAACAACACAGAATTGAAACACTAAACCTTAGTCCTACTACACTGATGGTGCAATGGGATGACTTCAACTAGACAGGAATACAAACAAAAAAAAAAAAGGTTAGTTGCCACCAGGAACAACAACAAAAAAGCCACTTAAAACTTCTCCTAACACAAGCTCTGCAATAAACACATAAAACTCTACTACTTTATCTTTAATTGTGGCAAAAAAAGTCATTACTGTATCAAAAGGAAAGTTACGGGACAGATGAAGAAATAAATCATTGCCCACTCTACACTGAGAAGTGCTGGGGCTAGAAAGGTAACTTTCACATCCAAGGAAAAGCCCTTGGGAGACCTCAGTGTGTGAAGCCAGTGTGGGGTTTCCCAGGCTGGCCCAAGGACAGGAGGAGATGCTTTGGCTGGGGCTCCCCAAGTTAATTCTTCTGGCAACACTACAAAAACTTCAGCACATTTACAATGAATAATTATTTCCTTTGCCTTTACCAGGGAGTGAAATCAGCTTCCTGCTGTGGCAGCGTGTGTATTCCTGCGTTATGAGCCCCATAAACAACTCCAAACATGGATTTTAACATCCAGTTCTTAGAAATGAAGCCATGCCAAACGCTGTCCGTGACAAAACTGGCCCTGCCCTGCCTTTGCTTGAAGCCTCTGGGTTCCAAATGAAAGGTCCTTCCTCTGTCCTTGCCCTTCCCTGGCTGAGAAAGCTCCATAAACATGGGTGAGCTCACTCCCAAAATGGTTTCATGTTCCCTCTGTGGGTTCTGAAGTCAGAGGGAGCTTCAGCCTCTCCTCCCTCTCTGCAGCTACTTGGTCAGTGTGATGGTGCAGTGAAAGAGATCTTGGCTTAGAAAGTGCAATGTGGAGTAATGGAGATTTGATCCATGCTGGTCCATGGAACCTTTGGGAAAAGTGTAAGGCTGGCACCAGTCAGAAGATGCAGGTTTTTAAACTGTTGAAGAACCTTTCCAGCAGTAGAGATTAAAATAAGGAGTACTTGACAGCGGTTATTTAACCAAAAGCAGAATCTTCAAGGAGCTTCAAAACTAAAATATTAAAGCCACTTAAAATGTGTAACTCAGCATGTAACTTACACGAATGCCAGTTCTAGGGTGAAACACAACACTTGTCTCTCACACATGAACATCACCAGAATATATTAAATGTAACTGAGATGATAAAATTCACGGCAGAATTTCTCACAACTGCTTTCTTCAGTAAGGTCTCACACTCTTCAGTAGTATTGCTCCCCTGGCTGAACACAGTTCACAGTACATGTTCTACATAAAAAAATATTCACCACAGAAAAAAAAAATACTTCCTCAAGACTCTTGGAAAAACAATATACAACCCCAAGTCCTGTGTGATTACATGTACTTCAGTGCTCTGTGATGTCACCAGCCTAAAAACATCATCACCCTTGACAGCAGAGGCTATAGGCATTGACTGGAAGCCTTCAGAGAAACCCACAGATGCCACCTACAAATACACCCAAACACCCATGTCTCAAAACATTGACAATTCAAGTAATTAATTAAAAACTGCTTTTTATATCGAAATATAGCTTCTTTGTCTGAATGCCTGGATTGCAGCATGACTGACAAAGGCATTTGCAAGTCTTGGAGGAGGAGTTTGAGGCAGCAGGAATCTCACACTGTGCTGTGTTTGCCTGTCCAGCACACAGATTGAGGCAGCCTGGGGGGCCCAAGCCCAAATGAGTTAACAGCATTACAAACATGTCTTACAAATGACAATCGGAAGTTTGTGAAACACAAGTTTCAAAAGCTGCTTTAAATGGCTGCTGGATAATGATCCAAACCTATTTTATATCAAGTTAGCATAACTCTTTGAACCTCTTTCCAGAAAAGTATCTTTGCACTGCAGCTGTGTCCTGAAGCACAGAAGGGGACATGGAGGATGTGCTGACAACATTGGTATGGCAGCTCAGAAGAGCTCTGTCCTACAATTCCTCCAACACAGGGACTGGAACAGCAACATTTCAATTTTAAGGCCTAAAAACTGTTTCTGACACAGATTTTTATACACCCAGACTATGCCATAAAGTGACGGAGGTAGGCCTTGGGTTCTCCTTGTTGTACTGACCCCGTGCCTTTACCTCGGCTGCTGCATTCCCAGCCAGGAGGTTAAAGGATCATAAAAAGTGCAATTAATCAATGACTTCCTTTCCCTACGGAAGAGAATCCGCACGCCCCCTCCCACAAAGCTGACCCCAGAGATGCCCTTTCTCCATGGCAGCTTCATCCAGAGATGATCAGGTTTAAATGCTGAGAAGACCCCCGAGTTCACCAGCATGTGAAACTCTCAGCTAAAAATTGTCACAGCGTATTCCAACGACATTCATAAAATGCAGCACTTGTGATAAAGAAACCTGTGAGTGCTGGTCACCTCTCCCAGCTGCTGCTCCTTCCATATACAGCTGACATCCAGCAACCAGTGTCACCCTCTCCTGACAAGCAGCAGATTTGGGAGTGGTTGTGAATAGTATGACTAAAAGAATTCACGGCAGTTTCTTAGAAACCGCAGTAATTGCTTTTTTTTTTCCTTGAAAATAATTGCAAATAAAAGGAGTCTGCAGTAATTGCACTAACAAAAACATGAAGTCTAAAACTAATGTAGCTGTCAGACCAGTAATATCATGCTCGTGAAAAAAATCGATTGATGTCTAAGCATAGTGAAATCTGAAATGTTCAGACAAAAAAATGGCAAGAGACTATAGGTCAAGATAGCTTCCATTTTCTGTTAGTTTAAAAACACCTGAAAACTTAATTTTTCTAACTGCTAATTGTATACACTGTGAGTCTCATGCAGATTAATAAAACTTATTTGAAATCTAAATGTATTCTTAATAAAAAAGTGTTCAGAAATGACGTTTCTAAGTTGTAGAGAAAGCAATTAGCATCAGAGCAACCTGCTCAAACCTAGAGGAAGGACTACAGAATTTCATTTACATTTTTGCACAAAACTGCCTTTTCTTCCGCAAATTTTAGCTACAAGTAGTGAAGGTCCTAATTTGCTTTCCTGGAAAAAAAAAAAACCCACAATAAAAGTTCTTGATCCTGCACCTGCACTCCTTGGAATGTGGGTGAACAAGCGTCAGCGGCCTCACACGGCTGATTCGCCCTCCGGCTCCGCCGCCGCGGCTCCTTTGCGCGTCAGCTTCAGCACCGTCGGCTTCTCCGCGCCCGCGCCGCTGCCCTCGGCTGCCTCTGGAGGACCCAGTCCCTTCGGCTCTTCCTTTGGCTCTTCGTTGACTTCAGGGTAAATCACCAAGAAAGTTGCTGTCAAAAAACCCAGGAAGGATCCCACCGAAGCCACCATGGGGATGACTCTGACCGTGCCGACCATGTCCACCACACCGCCGAGCGCGGAGGCCACCAGGATCTGGGAGATGTAAACCTGACACGACAGGATGGCGCAGTCGATGCCAAACCCTCGCTTCGAGTTCCCGGGGCTGTGGTGAATGTACTGCAAAAAGACAAGAAACGTGGCAGGAGATAAAACAATGGATGAAAGCAATACTTAAACACCAGAACTTTCCTCAAATTTCTCAGCCCCATGCTCAACTTCACATCATCTTTGGGCAGCACCATGACACAACTTCAGAGCAACAGCCTTCTTATCTGCTCATCAACAGCCTCCTCAGGACCCTGAGGTCTGGAAATGTACGAGGCAGGTATTGACAGGGTCATTTCTAGCCCCAATCAACTTCAAGACTAGGTTTTGTAAAAATAATTTTACATGAAACATTTGGTGTTACCTGAAACATTAATTCTATGATCATAACAAGGAATCCCCCTCCCAATCGCAATTCAGGAACTTGTAGTAAAAGTTCCTCCTGTAATTTGTAATCCAAATGGAACAGTGGAATGACAATGATGGGAAGTAAAATCGTACTTGTTTCCATCAGAATTATTTTGCTTTATGCATCTCTAAAGTTACAGCTGCATTTCCAGACTCACTTCAAAATCTAAGACTGTGAAAAACCCGAGTAACACTACCATACCACATCCAAGAGAGGAGTAACAACTAGATATATAGTAAATACTCACTCCAACAATAATTTAACTTCTCTTCATCTGCCATACACACCCAGATTGTTCAGATTGTTTTATACCTCAGCATAGGAAAAAGCAATCATGACCCCCTCTGAGCCAACTCAATGCCAAGACTATCTGATTTCAGCACCAGCTCCTTCTATTTACTATTCATTCAAGCTTTGGCACACATCCCAACCAAACAGGTATCTTCAACAATGTGATTTAACCAATCTATTTTGCCACCGTGATCTTAAGAGAAACATGGATGTTCTGACTTGATTCACATATATACTCCAAATATTCCACATACCTGTTTTATCTCATGGTATTGTCCCAAAAGCGCGTAGGGGCAGTAGGAGATGCTCATGGAGACTATTCCCATCGTGCTGATCATTATCATGGTGACGTACACGTTGGGGAACATGGCCATCACTGCAGTGCCAAGGGAAAAACCCAGCGTGCCCAGGATGTAGATCACTTTTATGCTAAGGTCGTAGTTGTCCAAGTATTTCTGCAACAAGGCTGCAGAGATAAAGAATAAAACAGGAATCATAGAATGGTTTGGGTTGGAAGGGGCCTTAAAGACTACCTAGCTGCAACCACCCCTGCCATGGGCAGGGTCACCTTCTACCGTCCCAGGTTGCCCCAAACCCCATCCAGCCTGGCCCTGAACACTTTCAGGGATGGGGCAACCACAGCTTCTCTGGGCAACCTGTGCCTCACCACCCTCACAGGTAAGCAGTTTTTCCCAGTATCCAATCTAAACCTACTTTTTTTTTTTTTTTGGTTTGAAGCCATTTCCCCTTAAAGATCAGTTTGCTCACTAAAATTTTAGGGGATTGATGTAGCCATGGCAGCCCTATATCCTGTCTAGCAGGTGGATGCTCACATTTGGGCTGTCTGACCAGCACAGCCCAGGCCTCACTGGGAACAGGATGTGTTCCTGCTTCAGAAAGAGCCCGTCCCCACAGTACTGAGCTGAGCAGACATGCCTGCTCTGTGCTGCAAAAGGCAGAATTTAACTTTGGCAAAAACTCTCAATTTCAGAGTCAATTGCAAGCACAAATTATCTGCAGAATGACTTTCAGAAATACATATTTATAATTTTGATTTAAAAACAGTCTATGCAAAAACCCTCTTGCATATGCTTAAATCTTCTACCAAGCATGATTTTAGTTTCCTGAAGGCTTGTTAAATGCCATTCAATATCCTTTGATTTAATTTTGTGCTTTATGCCACTTAACCATCTGTTCATATTTCCACCTCTACATTTGGAGGAACTTTTTAATATTGATTCTTAAAGAAGCCCTTCCCCTTATGACCACAAGAAATGCTTTTCCAAAATATCCTTTACCTCAAACAAGGAGGTGGATGCCAACTGAAGCAACACTATTTCAGAAGGCCCAGGAGTTGGATGATCTTTGGGGGTCCCTTTCAACTCAGAATATTCCACGATTCTACTTTTACCTTAGAAATACATGCATGAGGTGCATTCCACTGTGTGACTGCACAGTCTCTTACCTGAACAAACAGCAGCAGTAGCAGCATAAATCACCAGCCCCCAGCATCCCATCTGAACCCCAGCATTGTAGGCGTGCAGCTCAGTCGAGTTCGAAGGGGCCTGCAATGGACACAAACACCAACACCACTTTGTTGTACTGAGCACATCTCAGAAATGAGGGACTCAGAGCAGGTCTGCCCATGGGAACTGCTCTCCTACCTTTGGATCTCCCTGGAAGATGACCTGTCCCATGAAATCCGTATAGAACACAGCTTCAGCAATGATGGAAAACCAAGTCAGGAGGTGGCAGACGCACAGCCTCAGCAGCTCCTTGGGCATCTTTAGCATGGACAGCCACAAGAGTCTGACGGTGGTTTCGGTCTCGCCCTCCTCGCTCTCCGTGTCCCCGCTGGAGTTGGTGGTGCCGCTCTGGTTGCGGTGCCGGCAGCGCTGCCGCTGCCGTTTCTGCATGTCGTAGATGTCGTTCATGCTGCGCGAGGACTTGATCAGGACGATGGCGTTGGCGCGGCGGAAGCGGTACCGGTGGGAGCCGATCTTGCCGTAGTACGAGAAGGTGTAGGACGGCTGCCGGTAGAACATGTGCCTGCGCCGCCGCATGGAGTTGGAAGTGCTGGATTGCTTCATGCCTATTCTGGCGTGGCCGTTGAGGAACTCCTTTGGTAGGGAGCCGTTGATGTTTGGGACTTTATCTTCATTTAAACGATTATCAAGCAACATTTCCTCCTCCTTCTCATTCTCCCTGAGGAAAGCAGACAGGTGGTTGAGCTTAGACTTCATGATCTCCTGGCTCGTGTTGTGGGGAGTGTTTGGATATGAAGCATCCTGAAAAATGGAGGGTTCGATGTCATGCAGGAAAAGCAGCTCTGATTCAATTTCCAATGTGGCATCGGGCATGTGCAGAACTGAGTCACTCTTGCTTCTCACAATGTTCACCTCAAGGAACTCCATATTGAGGTCATGCTCCGACTGAACCTCATCATGGAACATGGAAGCTCCATACGGCTCTTCCTCACTAATTACATTCAGCCGATTCAGAGGGGGGAGACTGCCACTGAATTTGGCACTGGAAAGTGTGTCTCCTTCATCATCGATCCTCTCCTGCTGAGGGTTATATTGCTCTTCTTCAATGCTAAAAAGGTGGAGAGCAACGGAGACAGAGAAAATAATGGCTGCAAAGAAAAAAAGGACTTGCTCTTGAGATTTAAAAATGCTACCCAAGAAGGTCTGTGTCCAGTCCAGCCCTCCTAACATATAACCAATCGCTCCTCCAAGACCTGTGGAACAGAAAAAAGTGAGAAGTGAGTTCAGGAAAAATCAATTCAGCCACAACCTGGTCTTCAGGAAGACTGTACAGATGCCAAAAACATCTCCGCTAACTCCTTACCAGCTGAAAATGCATGGATGTTCAGGGCCATGTCTTGTTCTTCACTGTCCACCACATCCAACAAGTAGGCCCGAATTGGCCCTTCGGTTGCATCGGCGCAGAAATCCAACACCACAACCCCAAGCACTGTGAGAACTATTCCAATGGGCTGCTTGTCCGGGACATCACCAATAGCCAGACCTGGGGAGAAATGGGAGAGGTATCTGAGCATCTCATTTTAAAAGGGCAAGCTCCTAAGAACAAGTTTAACACCTTAAGAGAGAGGTGGCCAACATGCTCACTGCTAACATTCCCTTATGGAGCAAAATGGCAATTTCAGCTCTTTGGCACAGCATCATTGAAGGCCTGGGACACAGATGGTTCTTATGTTCCTAAGACTGACATTTATCAAAATGTTATTTTATAAAGCATCTCTTAAACCTCTGGGAGCACTGGATATCATTTAGTATTCTTCCCATGTATTTTCCTTCGCATGCTGAAGGCTGTTTTTATAAAAGACAGCCATGGTGGGAGAGGGGAGCATCCAAAATGACATATTTCACCTGTCAGATACATCCACAGGTAACTGCACTGCTGGCAGCATTCCTCACACAATGCTTAACATGCAGTAGTTGCAGTACACCAGGATAAAGTGAAATTTAACCCCTTCATCACTCTCTTTGCTTTTCTTAAACATTCTTATTTTCTAGATCGCTTTTTATAAGCAAAACTTTTAAGGATTAAGCAACATGGATGTATTTTGCATTGCAAAAAGCATCTGTCAGCTTCTGTTGACAGCATGAGATGAAATGCTTTTTGTCTACAGAGTAGAAAGGCAGCATTAGTGCAGAGCTGGATAATTTGTCATGAGATGAACCAGTGACAAAAGCACGAATTACTCGAATCACAGAGATTTACAAGTTACACATGCGAGGCTGATAAAACCATTAGTGTAACTGATTAAAATGTCTGTGGAAGGAGATGAACTGGCTAAGCCACCAAAAATCATCTAAATCTTAAGTGCTGATTCCTGCATATTGAATCCTCATTTATACCAAGCCCTTTGAAGGCTAAAGAAGTTTGTAAATGTTCCACATTTAGCTGAACCCTACAGCAGAAAACACCAACACTGCTGCAGTTCTGCTGGAAACTTGTACAGGGCAGGAGAGAACAGGAGTTGGGTAAGGTGTTCTCCTGGGACATGGCTGTATCATGATTTGGACTAGCCAACCTCTGTGCTCTTGGTTCCCCTCCCACTGCCAGAGGTCATGTTATGAAAGGGGGTCTGATACAGTTTTTGCAGCATCTCCTGTTGTCCCAAATTGCAATTAGGATTGCAAGTAATTGGAGACTGAGGATAGGCAAGCGAAGAAGAAAAATCAACAATATCTTGTGCTGATTTATTATAAGGTTTCAAAATAAGCCTATAAACTGAGTCTGAGGTTTGCTTGCCAGTATCAATGGCTCCTGATCTAAACTACTGGATGGAACTGAGAGCTTCTTATCACTTAACATCATGTAAGAGGGTTGAGTCTAACATCCTGTAAACATGTGGAGGAAGAGGAATAAGTCTTGGAGACACAACAACTAAATACAATTGATGACAACTAAATACAACTGATATCAAACCATACAGTCATTCCAGGACAATGCCATGTGATAACAATTCAAATAAATAATATCTGGATATTGTTTGGATAAATTAAAAAAGCATCAACTGAATGTCATTATCTGAATAGTTTGTCCACTGCAGTTTGCAGAGAATTGAAGCCAATCATATGGCATTCCAGTCTGGCTTTCACAGACTGAGCCAAGGTAACATTCCACTCATTTCCCTCAATTAGTAGACCTGTTTCACAATAGAGCTGCATCTAACCCCAAAAAATAGAGCCAAGAGGATGTTATTAGGTGCTAAGTTCCTTTTGTTTGCATCAGTCCAATCATTTTGTAAACATTTTCCTAAACGTACTTGCTGTCACCTCTCCTACAATAAATTTACAAAGAGATTGTAGATTAAATTCGTAGTAAACTATGTTCAAGGGAAACTATTTTTACCAGCTTTGATGGGGGCTCAGGAAAAATTATTTTCCCACATAGTTTTTGATAAACAAATATTAACTGTGTTCTGGATTTTTTCAATACCAGGTCTAAGAAAAGCACAAGAAAAAGTGAAAAGATAATTTTTGAAATAATGCTGGAAACAGGATGTGTTGCCAGATATGCATTAAAGGGAAAATGGATCACAACAGGAAACATTTCCCTGTGAACAGGTTGCTACAATTTTCCCATGTCAAGGATCGACCAAATTCGTCTCAGTGACTGCAAACATTATGCTGGCAACCATTGTATTAATAACATTGTTATTAATACCAGTTACAGCTAGGACTGCACAATGCTCAGCACAGTGCTGTAACTCGTGAGTTCAAATAATAACAGGCAAGATGGGCAGAGCTCAAGTGCAGGGTTGTGGAGATTTCTAATGATTTTAACATTAAATATGAGGTAAACCAACGGCAGAACATTATCTTTACTTCCTGCATTAAAATCTCAAAGCAGGTACATTAGCAGGGGATGCATGTCGGGAATTTCCTTGTTACTTACCTATCACAGAGCCATTAAGGAAAAGTGCAACTCCAAAGAGGACACCAATGCAGAGAGCGAGGATGAAAGGCCGCCGGCGGCCCCAGCTCAGCGTGCAGCGGTCACTGGCCGAACCTATGAGTGGAGTGAAGATCAAGCCCAGGATAGGGCTGAGGAACCAAGTGAGGCTGTAGTATTGTTCAGGAAGACCTAAAATGAAGACAAAAATGATGGAAAGGTTATGTGGTACACACCAAACATCTCACTCTACACATGTAGTTTTGTTACAGCATTGAAAAGGGTAAATTGAGGGTAATTAACCAAAAGTGAATTCTCTCCCAACTTAAAAACTCATTTAAGATTCTTTAGCAGAGGTTAAAAAACAGCTAAGGAAAGCACAGATTGTTTACCTTTCAAATACCTGGGCAATAAGAAGGTAACAATTGGAGTATTTCTGCTACTGAGTCCTCTATTGATTTGTGGTACATAAACCCAAAGATTTTGGGGTGCTTGGAAGCAGCCTGGCTGTTATATACACAGATCCCCTGCTCAACAAAGCTTTTAAGATTCAAAATTGAACATTATAGGGGTACTGTTTTCAAGATCACCCCCACAAAAGGGTTACTAAAGATTTAATGGACTGAGAGTGAAGGACAGAATTGGAATGTCTTATGTAATATCCCATTTCTAAGCACAAAATTAACTTACAAAAATGAAGAACAGACAATAAAAACAACAATTAGCAATTATTCAGCAACTTAGATAAATCCAAGGTTTGCTCGTCCCCACTGTCTTTGCTTTCCTTAAGAACAGAGATGACTATTCATAGGATCAGATGGGAAAAAGTTAAAATTTACTACATAGCACTTACTAGAAAACAACAGCTTGCTAGAAATAATAATTTCTGGAGAAGAAAGAGCTCCCAAGCCCTGCTCTCCACATCCCCGGCACGGAGCAGTGGCCTGCAGATGGCAGACTGGCCACAGCAGCAGCCACGCTGGCTCCTCTGGGACCTGCCTCCCACTCGTTTATCAGCACAGGGCAGGTAACACTCCGACACGGCTCTTAGAATAACGTTAAAAACAAAACAATCTATTTCTTGCAGTCCAACTGATGCCAAGACAGAAAAACTCAGTGTCTTTATCCCAGGAAGGAAAACCATTTATTATCTAAACCCATGTATGGTGAGTGCGAGCAGCATCTGACCTTTGCTGTACCTTGTGCTCCCTGTTCAGCACACTGAGGCATCCATTACCAAGCAGGATTATACCAATCCCTGCCCAAAATAGCCTCTGATGCAAATTTGGAAGTCTAATCTGCTGCTGTTTAAAGTAGCACCAAATCTTGACTAGCAACACTGACTTCTTCCATGAGACAGATTTTCCCAAGAGTGTTGCACGCTCTGTGGTGATACAGAGATTATATTATGGAAAACAAGCTATTTTTTGGCATAAATAATCAATTTCATCATCAGGATTCAAAATCCAGGTCTGAGGCCAAGGTCTGTGTGATTTGACTCAACTTTGGCTAACGAACAAGCTAACAGTGACAGCTGCCCTGATGAGTCCAGAGTTACTGGAAGGGACCTGCCCCTGCTGAAACCTCCCAAGCTGCGCTTGCCATGAGCCTCGTGCCACAGGGCATGGCATCATGGTTCAGCCACCTTTCCTTGTTACAGGCAGCTGCAGGCCTGCACTGAGGCCAGTACTCCACATTAGTGGTTACCATGGAACTGCAGATTCCTTTTGCACAGGATTTAGATCTTTAGGAAGGGGCTGTGTTTGTACAGGTGGCACCATGCTCACATCATGATTCAAGTCACTATCTCCTGCTTAGCTTTTCCTGCTGTTTGGTGATGTCTTGGCTGACATGGAAGTATTAGCTGAGACATAACTCTGTGTGTTTGCATATTAGACCTAAAGCTCTTGTTCAAGAGGCCACAGTGCCTCCAGACCACAACATTTATTTGCACCATCCAGCTTCTCTTCACAAACACTATCCTCATCAAAGATGCAAGTCAGGAAGCCAGCAATTCAAGCAGAAGTGCAAGAAAAACTTCCATCCCCCTGTGGTTTTAACATTCCCTTCAACTTCACCAGATTCAACAGCTTCCCAAGCACACAAGCAGGTTCAGGCACCTCATGTTTAACTGGCACCTCACCTACTCCAAGATGTTGACACTTATCAGTGCCTGAGATGGCTTTAAAATTAATTAAAGATGGGGAAGAGGAAACATTTGGTTCAAGGCAAGTAAAACTAAAGGCTGGGCATGATTCATTTAGGCTGAATGATTTTTCTGCAGGACACAGAAGAAATGGCAACATGTAAATACTCATCCCATTTAGCCTGCACAGAGCCATCCTGGGAGCAGTGGTTAAGCACCCAAGGTTGCTACTGTGTGAGGCCAAGTCCCTGCAGAATCTCTTTTAAACACAGTGAGAGGCTGCAGCTTAACCAATGTCATGGATCCTTACTGCAGTGATCACCAACATCTGGAATAACTTGATGGCATTTCACTGCACGAGGGCTGTGTGTTGAAAGCAGACATTTCTTTTCTGAATTATGTTGTGACTTGTGAGTTATGAGCTGGGACGTCTCAGTCAAGCTCATCCATCAGTAAACACTTGTGAGACGCTGGGACGGGTTTGCAGTAAATCATGCAGAGACTTTAAATAAACACAGGGGTGAAGGCTGGCAAGAGCTCTGTCATCAGCCTAACAAGTCTCATCACATCTTATGTGAATAAACAATCAAATAGATACATTTAAGTAAAATGGACACAAAGAGATTGTCCTTTAATAATCCAACATCCATTGAGACAATTTGTTTTAATGGAGATTGTGAGCAGAAACAACAGGGAAACACTGGTAAATGAGGGACAAGCAATAGGAGTGCAAATCAGGGACACCAGGGGTTGGCATAGCTCACTGTCCCTCTGTCCTTGAGGCCACCACTTTGTCTCCAGTCTGCACCACTTCTCTGTAGTGTCTTAAAAAAAAAAGTTCTGGAAACACACAAACCATTTGAAATGATGATTTGAAATGACTTTTGCAGAGAACTAAAAACTGTTTACAAATATTTCTCCTTCAACTGTAAAACCTGCACATTTCTAAACTGGATGGATAGGTAAAGTTTATGCTTTATAGCCACAGCTAACTGTCATAAAAATGTCCTAAAATTATTTAAAAACATCCAGTACTTGACTTCAAGTACTTTCAAGATCAACTTTGCATGTAATAACTCCAAATCAGATTAAGGTCTGGTTTGATTTTACAGGTCAGTAAAAAGAAGGAAAAAAGGTTTTTTTACCCAACCTTTGATACATGACTAAAATTAATGAGTTTCATCTTTCCATGTGTGAGTCAGAGGAGAGAGACTGAAATGCTTTCTTGGGAAAAATTTATTTTTACTTATTGCAAAGGGTGATCTTCCTAACATCTAAGTATTATAAATAAAAGCCTAAATCTAAATATTTACAGTGAAAATAGCTTACTTTGCAGAAGACATGAATCTCAATGATTTCAGAACAGAACCATGGATGTAGCTTTTATGGAAGGGTAAAAAGGACACTTCAAACCCCAAGAACATTATGTTTCAAGATTCTTCTTTAGAAAAACCACTTTGATATTTTTTTATTGAACTACTCATTAGCAGCCAAAATCTCTATCTTTAGAAAAAGAGGCCATGATAAAAATCTATACAAGAATTAATAGCCCCATGCCAAGAAAAATGGAAGAATTTCTAAAAAGCTTAGAGTGCTCCCCCAAGTAAACAGGAAAGGGATAACTTTCAAGTGAAACATGAGCCATTCCCATAGATTGGGTAATGGCAGGAATCACTGACATGAGCACAACCTGCTTTCTCTCTTGCTGGAGAAGCCATGCCATGGGACTGCTTCCATAAGCTAAATGGCAGGGCCCTGATAAATTGCATTCCAAGAGTAAGCCAGCAGTTTATAAAGTCATCATGTGTGTTTTACATACAGTTATGCAGAATTCCAAACTGTTACCATTTATTAAGTGATGTGTATGGCTTTACTGTAAGTATGTAAACTGTGAGATTGTCACATCAGAATGTAGTTGGTTACTCAAGTGGAAAACAACTGAGTGGGGTTAGAGAAGACTCCTGGTGGGAGGTGGGTGCACATGAAAACTAAAAGCAATACAGGAAAAAATTAATCTGTTGTTGGGAGAATTCCTTCCTCAACCTGACAGACTCCTCACCTGAGCAATGAACAGGCAGGCACAGCAATCATTGTAGCAATGGGCAAAAAAGTGAATTATCCAGAGTTTCCTTTTGTGTTTGCTTTCTACATCTGAAAGTTGAGATGTGTAATTGATAAACCCAGCCTGCCCAGTGAATCAAAACTGTGAAGAGCTCTAGTGCCCTGAAGAGTCCTCTCTCTGTACAGATTTAGGTGTCACCTCTGATGTCTGCTCAGCATTGTTGCTGGGAAATCAGACCTTTGTAAAGCTCACAGCCATGTTCTACCAGGAGTTTTCCAGGAAAGAGCTTTCTGAGGCACTGAGCACAGCCTCCACTGTCCCATGAAGTGAGACTTCAAAAGGTACCTCACAGATGCTCTTCCTAAAATTCACCCTTCATGCTGGCAGACTCTGCAGGACATTCATCATTTAAACAGTAGCTTGCTTTAGTGCTAGACATTTTTATATAAATGAGAACATTCCAGACAGACAAGGAGAACTCCAACCCCAAAATATTATTCTTCCCTTAAAAGAGGCTGTTCTGGTTTTAGTATGTTGAATGTCTGCATACATGATATGCATATTTAGGTTGGCGGGTGTGATTTGGCAGAAGTAAAAAAAAAAAAAAAAAAGGACTGAAAATTGAAATGCTTTAAGAAATTGTGTGTGTATATATTTGTGTCTGTGTTTAAACAACAGAAACACCATTAAGTGTTCCAGAGGTTTTCTGCTTCACAAGAATGAGCTCCAAAAATGAAACTTTATAAAAGTTCTGTCTGTAAGGGCGTTAAAAAGTTGAGGAAGGTAATTGCATATGCTAATGGTTCCTTTCTCTGCATATATATACTGCTAAACCTACAGAATGTCACCATTTTAGGCAATATTTTAAAATGGGAAGACAGTTCAGAAGGCAGCTGAGGCAGGAAAGACAACAATAAGCAGAAATATAGAGACAGAGGGAATGTTTTGACACCAAGAAGTTCCTTCTGACGCCCTCATTCAGTGGCAAGGACTCAGCTGGGCGGTGTATTTTAAATAAACTTGGCTATGGTTACGTGCTGGGCCAGCAGCCCTGCAGCATCCAGCCTCTGATGTGCACAACAGATGCACGGATGCTGGCTTGGACTGTATTTCAAGGCAGCACAGCCATGAGATTGTCATCCATTTGACAGCCTGTCCACAACCTCTTGCAGCCAGAATTGAAATGTCCCAACTGCTGAGAGCTGCTGTATCCCCCTAGAACAGGCCACAGCTCAGCTGGGACTGATTTTGTATGGCCAAGAGTGGTTCCACGCAGCACATGCCTTTACCAAAGGCTGCTGAGACTCACATGCAGACTTAAAGGCCAAAGCAGCTGCATCCCATTACCAATTTAATGCTGTTCCTTTATTTTGTCTGTAATTTTCCACCTCCACACTTGCCTTGCCAGGTAGCAGCTCTTACAGCAAACCGCCATCCACCAACTTGGAAAAGCAGCCTGGTGGCCTCACGGGGGAGGAATAATAACTGCAGGATTATTATTTAGCCTTTTACTGACAGCTAATCTGAGGAAACACCGAGGAGGGAAAAAACATATTGGACAAACAAGGTTAATATTTGTGGCATGAACTGAATGTGGAGCAGGTCACAAGGCAGACTCAGAAGTCTCATACAAATCAGTGAGAAAAAGAGCAAAACACAACAACAGCTTCTGTTAGGAGCGACGACTGCCACTGAGACCCTTGTAATATGGCATTTCCCAGCCAGCTACAAACAAACAGGACACTGGCTTCTAGTAAATAAGGGTTTGTTTTTTCCCAGACAAAAAAAGTGCCCAACAATAGTGGGACCAGCACTGCTCACGGTTCACAGGAAATGCTCACTGTGTCACCATCAGTCTAAGGGCTGCGTGAGGTCACGAGTTACATGGAAGAAAGATTAAGCCACATGCAGCAGTTTCTATTCAAAATCTCTTTTTGATAAGTTCTATTGGGGGAAAAATAGTCCTTTATAAGCTTAACAATAAGATCTGATATGGGAATAGGATGCTATGGTCCTATTTTCATTTGTTAGAAATCATCACCTAGAGACTTGTTTATACACTTTAAATAAACACCATACAAATTTCTGAATGAACACAAGAAGCTGTCATGCCCTGCAAATGCTTTCTATTCCACAATTTCATCCTTGTATAAAATATGTGTGCTGTTAAAAATATTTCACATTGATCTGTTTAAAACTGCATTGCTTATACAATCTGCTTTGTTTAGACTATTTTTAAGGAGTGCACCAAGCAGAACCAATCCTTGTCAAAAAGCTGTGGAAAAGTTCAAACTCCGGTATCTGTTTTTCATCTTATACATAAAAATTATAGGAACCACTGCAAACTGAAGCAGTTTAGCTTCAGAGGATCTATATGAGGAGTAAGGGTTTTAGAATAATTTCATAAATTCAGCCAAATGTGCTGAATCCCTTATATTTAAAATAAAAATACACACTTGCCATACATTTGTGTCTCTCAGAGAAACTGCAAACAAGCTGCAATGCCTGTTTTGACACCATGAAACTTTAACCATATATTCTTTGCTTCTTGCTATCTCCCCTCAGATTTTAGGATTTTTAATGGCTTACCCTGAGCTGCCAGAGAAACCAGACCTGAGCCAACATATGTTGAACCAATGCACTGGAATAGACCTGATTGGTGGTCTGAGCACTACTGAGGTACAGTCAGCACTTGTACATAGAGTTTGCTGCACCCCAGAGAAACCACATTCTAACTTCTGGATTGAAACAGGAACTCTGACCAACAGGGGAGGGCTAAAAAAAAAGCACAGTAATTTCTCCTGGTGCCCATTACCATGAGCTGAGCAGCAAGAGTACAAGCTTTTAAGAAGGAAATAATTTTAAATACTTCTTGAAATCAGAGTCTGGCAGCACATGAGACAAGACAGCCGCTAATTTGCAGCCCTAATACAACAGTATCTTACAGCTGCTGGGGTGAGAAGAAATGAAGCTTACACAGGACTTAATTTTTAGGTGAAAATTTTGCTTTTATTTCAATGACTCCTGGCCAGCCTGTATAAGGCACTTGCTCAAGCCAAGTGCTTGTTCAGAACCTGCTGGGAAGAAGCAGCAAACAGCATAACAGCACTGGTGAAAAACTGACCAATACTTGTGATCACAGGGCTCAGTTCAGCTGCAAGAGAGCAGGTGGAAGAACTCAAAACACAACTGTAGGTTTTTCATTGCTGCTTAGCTTCCTACATTAAAATGATTGCCCAGCAAGCTGTCAGGCATCTTGATTCCCTCAGTGTCTCAGGAACAACCTACTGCATAAACAGCATCTCAAAACTGTGGCTTCAGTCTTCCCACTGGTAAAATTCACATCCTGAAACTCTCTTGTGCCTGTCGAATCAGAGCTCTTGTGCTTAGCCTGCAACATTCACGAGCTGTCAGCACATTATCTCATCTCACAGGCAGGAGTACATGTGCTCTGCAAGCTGAACACTGCAGGAACACAAACATCACATCACCCACTTTGCAAGAAGTCTCTCTTCTCCCTCATTCCCCTCTGGTAAGGTCTTGTCAGCAGGAATGGCTGCACAAGGCCTGGGATGCTGAGCTCTCAGCTCACTCAGCTGCTCTGTTACTGCTCTGCAGGATATACAGGGCTGCCTCCTCTGTGCAAACAAGGAATTTTTAGTGGGACACAAGACTGGAGGGATAAAGTGCAAATTCTCCATTGGATGGGGTTATGGGCACTGAGGAGAGTGATAATCAAGAGAACAAATAATTAATAGGAATATTGCAGAGACATAAAAAACATGGCACTGCAAAAACCTGACATCCAAGGGCAAAAAGCAAAATTTTTTTTCCAAAACTACCAGCAGAAGTCAGCTGCAGCCACTCTGGAATGGTCAGGAAAAACACAGAGGACCACAGAGACACTTTGCAGGGGAGAGGGCTGAGGCACTGTCTGTCTTCTAGGACAGGAACCTGCTTCCTGCATTGCTGTGATATTCAAACCTTCTACAGCACATTCAGGCCTTTAAATGCACCTACATTTCTGCTTTAGTCACTCCCTATCATAAGGACAGGACTCAAGCCAAAATCTATGTTAGAGACACAGGAACAAATAATTAATAGGAAAATTAAAATGATGATATTATGTTAGAGATGTAGGAAAACTGACATTTCCTTAAAACTTGTATTTCAAATTTTAGATTTCCTTAGGAGTTGGATGCAAACAAGTCAACACTGTTACAGCAGAAATTAACTCCCAAAAATTTGGAAACTTTCACGCCACGTCTGCACCTAGACAAGAGCCATCCATTTTGAAAGACGAGCTCAACTGGTAATAAAACAAAGCCCTTGCTCTTCAACAGCTTCAGTACAGAAATATTAGTGTGGTGTTTCACATAGAAAGTTCTGGAGGTGTTTTTAAGCTGCAGAAGAGTAAAATCTCCTTCTGGCAAAGCCATTCTGCCTTTTGAAACTCCCTATGCAATAGCATGCCAGCAGCAACCATGGTGGGTTAAATAACACTTCTGGAAAATGGAATTAAGGAAATAAGTGACAGGCCTCTTAAAGCATTTCATCATCCAGCTATCCCATTTTCTGTCTCTGCTCAATTATTGCTTCTCAACCTCCTACAACTGTCCTCCCCTTCTCATATCTGGCAGCTGTGGGAGTCGTCAGTGTTTCATTAAGCTCTGCTGCTGCACGGTCATTCTGCCAAAGTTGTAGAAAGGTTTATGTGGCTTTCCTGACAATTTCTGGTTTATAACCCAGTTTTATGGTGCTGTGTCAGGAAAGAGAAGCGTATGTTAAGAAAAGTGAGCCAAAGGTATGTGTGGAAGGGGGAGAGGGGAAGCAAAAGCCTGGGAACAGCTGAGGTTTGAGGAATCAGAGAGAGAACACATGGGCTGATCTGCCGGCAGGCAATTGTGATTTTCCTTTTAGCATGATCACAAATGCTTGTCAAGCATAGCTTTTAAAGCTTCCATTATTTATTTTAAAGTTTCTAATCCTCCTACTAACCTACTTCCACAGGGGTAACCTATGGTAATTCAGGTAGAAGACTGTTTCTATCTTACTGCCTGTAAAACAACCCAGTTTCCTACTTCATTACCCAATATTGGCACATATGTCTATTTCTTGATTTATTTACTACTCCTGTTGCTGCAGAGGAGGAGGAATCAAAAGCAATGCATATGACCTGCCCTGCTCAAGGAAAGGCCACAGAATCAACTGCTGTAGTAGATTTTTTTTCTACTTTAGCTAATTAGCAATTCCTATAGGTTCCAATGAATTATATCCTTATCAAACCCACAGTATTTATTTTTGCCAGGGTACAGTGTAAAGTGCCAGCTTTACTTAAGACAGAAGCTGAACCTTTTATGCTCAAACACAAGAGAATGCCAAACAAGCTTTCCCCATGCTGCAGCAGGAAAATAAGCTGCAGAGAGAGCAAGGAAACACAACATTGCCAAGGGCTCCCACCTACTGCTGAAGCTGATTCACTCAAGTTTGCCAGATTATCTGTGCTGTCCTTTTTGGCTCTTGGGAAACTTGTTTTTAACTTTTCTTGCTCTCTCACTTATTAACCAATATTTAGAAATATATCACTTTGACACTAATAAGAAATTTGCATCACAGCATTTAACAAGCTGTGCCGTGAAATGGAATATAGATTAAATCTGATGCAACTTCCAGTGTGCTGAACCAGCACTAATAAAAAAATTTATTTTTAACCACCACTGTTGAGCAGTTTTAAGGGTATTACAGAGGTGTTTACATTAAGTAAAAACCTGACAATTTTCTTCAGTGTTCCAGAAAAACACAGGTTGTGTTCTGTATCATAGCATCACCCAAGGCTGACTTCACAATGTCAGAGTATTTATTCCCAGCCTGTCTCCTGTTGCTGGCTGGTTAAGCAAGCTGCAGACACAGCACTTGAAGGTCACATACACAACAACATCAGCATCCATTTCCCTTCGCTCCTAAGCATCTAAATGTATTCAGGCCCCTGTATGAATGCAGCAGTCAATAAGCTGTTTCAGCACACTGATCCTTCCCTGGCCCTTATGGGATGTAATTAAAAGGCATCAGCCGTACGTGATGCCCCACTTGGGCTCGGCGCATTGCGTAACGCTGCAGCACTTCCCGCTCCTCTGGCTGCAAGATTACACATCAATTACTGTGACATGTGTTGCCTGAAGAGATGCAGCATCCCAGTTTATCCAAAGCTCAATAGGGTTTTTCGTCACTATTTCTAGAATATCGACAAATTTATAAACACAGGACTTTGGCTTGAATTCCTTGAAAATTCCCAAACCCAAGAGGTTCTTACACACACAACAGAAAATCTTTCAGCAACCTGCTCCGTTAATCAACAGTGGAGCTTTTGTTGCAGTGATTAACACATTAATACCCTAGAATATGACCATCTACTTACATGGCTGAGTGAAATCCCAACCAAAAACTCGTGTTAACCCCTAGTTGTAACTCCAAGTAGAGTCAAACCTGAACTGTTAACTCTGGGTATTTAACCTAGATTGAAGCAACCTTCCCACCTCCCAAAAAAGTCTGGTCAACAAACAACTATTCACTTTAAGAACAAGTGTTTAATTAAAAACCTCCTGGCTTAAGGGAGACCTATTCAATATGGGGCTGCCCAGCAGCACCATGAGGCAGTAGTAGGTGCAGCCTGTGCCCTCCCTGCTCTGGTGCTGTTCTGCTCCACAGGGCAAGGAGTTTGTGCCCAAAGGAAGCTTTGAGTACCATTCCACACTGCTCTACTCAGACCTCAAGGGTAGGTGAAAGCCTGATTGACACAACCAAGCACGGGCAAGATGAACAGCAGGACTAGGAGATCCCAAATATTCTGGGACCTGCTCATGGCCAAGACTTTTAAACCACCATTGTAGCAAACACTGGGCTAGAAGGCATCACCAAGATATCAATTCCTATTCACTGCAGCAGAAGTTCCCCCAATGTGTCTGTTCCACTCCACCAACTCCCAAGTCCTAGGGAATCATAAAGGATCTGGTTCACCCTGCCAGGCAAATGACTGGCATATACATAGTCCAGCATGGCATCTGCTCAGTGTATCCAGGAACAGAGCTTGAAAAAGGAAGGCAAGCAGACTTGAGGGTAGCCAAAAAAGTTTTTTTTTGTTGAGCAGACAGCCAGACAGAGTCCGGTCAGCACAATATTTGCGCCCTTGAATTGCAAGCAGCAAAGAAAACAGTTCATTTCCAGCCTCAAGAGTAAAATGCAAGGAGCTTGTCTCTCCTTGTACAAGCAAGGAGCTTGTACATTGATAAAAATCATTCCTTCCTTCCCAAATTTTTAGACTTGACTACATGCTTGGAAGTCACATAAAAACACTGACTTAAGGAGGTGTTTTTTGGCCTGTGTACCCCTGCAGACACCATCTGAGAACCTTTTTCTTCCTGGGGATTAGTGACCAGACAGTTGATCTTTACATTTCAGCTGGGATCACATTTTCATAGTCCTTTTAAGGGTCAGAAGGTGGTGCAGGCAGCTCCTTCTACAATTACCCTGGTTGACCCAACAGAAAAAAATGTAATACCTAATAAACATTATAGCTACCTAATATACACTTCATATTCCAAAAGCCATTTTCCCCCCACAAACTGCCAGAAAAGAAAAAAGCTGGATTGATCCTGACTACACTCCTTAGGCCATTAACATCATGCAGTCTCAAAGTGCTTTACTTCCCTTTTCAATACTCAAAGCCTCCCAAACAAGCACCATTCTCATGACAGGCTTACAAAAAGTGTATTGTTAATTGTTACCATGCTGAAAAATCAACCTTCTAGACTTTCTAAAAGCTTTTGGACAAGAGGTTTGTTTATGACAGGAATAAACACTCTGCCTGGGATCATTTTGGTCACAACTCTGCTACCGGGAAGCTCTACCAGAAAGTCAGCAGAGAGTGGTAACACAGCATTTGCTTTTAAATGATTTGCTGTTTGAAAAGTGTTGCTGAATTATATGAATGAATATATAAAGAAACACGCTGATTTTTCTAACTTACGATTCATTGTTTGCTTTAAAAAAAAGAACTCAAACAGGCAAATTTTGCAAATAACCTATCCTAAGCCCCTGAAGAAAAACTGCATTCCTCTATGCAGTTGCCTTTATTGAGGTTAATTCCTCATGTGGCTACATCAAGCGGAACAGAAATCCTATTAGTGCTTTCCCCGTTTGCTGCAACAAATGAACAGCATGTTGGAGTTTGCAGGCACAGTTTTCCATGTACATTGCTTCAGGAAAAACACTGCAGTTCACCAGAGGCTGAACAATCTCTAGATATAAGCATGAGGACTATTCAGACAGAGAGTTTTAATGAACTGAGGATTTTCCCTGCCAAAAAATGTGGGTTTTCTCTGTAGCTATTCATGCCACCAACCACCTGCCTTGTGGTAAAGCATTACAAAAAACCATCCTCTCAGATGAAATTCTGGGGCTAATTAAAGACAGTGTTGTTGTTTATGGAACCTGCCTCAAACTTTCAAACTTCCCTACCTTGCAAGTTTTGGCTTGAACATTAACTTACATGAAACACGTTCTATACATGTACAAGGGAGATTTAAAAGCAGAGCTGCTTTCACATTGAAGTCTTCTAAATTCTAGTTAATAAAATCCTTGATCTTAGTATTTTGAGCTTGCAGGGTCATACTACAGGGTTGCTCTCACAGGAAATTTTAGTAACTAGAGCAGAGTCTCAGGCATCACTCCAAATAACTCACTCACTGTGTCCCAGAAAGTGGCTCCCCACCCTCACTCAGCTCTTTAAAAATGATACAACTGCGTTTGTACGTGAAGGATAATGAGATCCATGGAGCCCCTTTGCACCAAATAACAGGAACTGATAGGAATAAAATGTAGTAATACAAGATGAATATGACTTCTTACTGCAGATCCTTAAAGGTGATCTTTACTCATATGTATTATGTTGCTCAATCAGTGAAGCTACATGTGGAAAGATAAATTTACAAATAAAACCTGAAGTTAAACAAGCAGAGCACACCAGCACAAAAGACAGCAAACATTTCCTTTTCAAATTTGCAAATTATGAGAGTTAGACCCCACTGGGAAGGAAGCAGAACAGAACTCTATTCAACAACCAAACAAGTGTTTTCATATATATTGTGAAAACCAGTTGTTTTTTATACCACTCTGATGTGATTTTTTTTTTGCCAATTAGACTTATAAAATAATATAACAAGTTATATGTATTATATATACAGGTATATATTATTATATATGTTATATATATGTCATTTATACATATGTACAAGTTATATATGTTACAGGTGTAGCAAAACAGCAGTATTCAGTTATCCAACAAAGAACCTGAATAATTTTTAAATAAGATTCAAACCTAAATAATTAGCAAGATTTGGCAATCCTTTCATACCTGACAAAGTCGTACCAAACTCCTCTCCTGCATGTTACAGCTTAAAGACATTTGAAAACTATTTAAACACATTTGCCCCATCAATAGGGTAGGAATACACAGTGCAGAAAAAGAACCTTCCTCTCCAATTATCTCCATAACCTCTGGCACATGCTGACTGCTCTCCAGACCGATGGAGTCCCTGGCACAAAATTTATGACGCATGACTTTGACTACCTCAGAGAACAGGGAGCACTTGGTAGACAGTTGCTTAATTAAATTACAGAGAAAGAACCACCCTCAGCCTTTTAACTGATTACATAATCTTATTTTCTCATGCCAACCTCAAATATTGTGAAGGCTGCCCCATGCACTTCTTGAGCTTCCCCACTGTTACACGGTGAGTTCTACTGGGGGTCCCAGGAAGTCATTGAGGAAGGGGTGTCAACACTGCTGCTCACCACAGGCCATGACCTCTGAGATGTCAGCCAGTCTGGGCTTGAAAACTGTTTCTGGCATACTTCTGTTGGTTGTAATGGAATGGAAAGGAAAGAATTTAGGTTGTTTTTTAATTTCATACAGATGACAAAGTTTCCTTCTGTTCTTATTTAAGGTCAGTATTAAGTAATCATTATTTACTTTGTGTTAGAGGGTAGGTTTAGATTGGATATTAGGAAAAAAATCTACCCTCTGAGGCCCTGGCAGAGGTTGCCCAGGGAAGCTGTGGCTGCCCCATCCCTGAAAATGTCCAAGGCCAGGTTGGACAGAGCTCTGAGCACCCTGGTCTAGTGGAAGGTTCCCTGCCCATGGCAGGGGGGTGGAACTGGATGGTCTGGAAGGTTCCTTGCAGCCCAAGCCATTCTATGATTCTGTGTTACAAAGGCATTAATATCAGGAGTACCCAAATCTTTTTTTCTAAAACAGCACATGTAGTGCAGAACCACTACAGAGGTGATAAACTGACACCAAAGTCTAGCAACCATAAATTTATTAGTTTAAAGTTCTGCAGAATAATGACTTATGGGGAGGGAAAAAAAGCAAAGCACAGTGCATCTGCTCTTCTTTTCTGCTGCAGCTTGGCAGAAAACAGCAGATCAGATACTTCAGTGACATCCAATTGCTGCACAAATTGTTTAAATTGCAGCTGAGTATGATAAACAATCATTTTGAAGTCACCTGATGCAGTCCATATAAGACAGCAGGTATGCCTGTAATGACTCTTCCTTGCCAGAAAATGTCTGGCTTGGTAGGACACTGACTCTGACTTTCCAAATCAGGCAAAGAAAACATAATGAATACCACAACTGTCTCCACTACAGCTAATTAACCCCAGTAAACAATCATTTATCTGAATACCTGAGACACTTTGGTTTAAATTAATGAAGATTTTTCCCAGAGGGCCCAAGTTTAATACTAATTTTAAAATATGTAATTTAATATTTATTTTCCTGCCACCTACATGAACTCTTAAGGGCAGGAACTTGATCTCTATTCTCCAAAGAAATACTTTACTTTCCAGAAGTGTCCAGATATAATATTTGTAAGAGGTATTAAAACACTTCCAGATCAAGAGCTCATTTAAAGCAGGATATTTTTGGAATTTGCAGATTATCCTGGGGGGGGGGAGGGGGGGTAAGCTCAATTCTGATAGACTGAATTATTGAAAGACTATTGTTTACAGAGCAGCACAACTGATAAAAGCAGGAAATTCATGATTTTATACAGGCAATATAGAGAATACATATAAAATGATCCAGTTCAGTTTATCACTTGAGCCAGAAAGAACAGACACTGGGATTCAGGGGAGGATAGAAATTCAAGGTGAAGATGATCTGAGCAGAAGTTATACAAAATTTACTGGCATAATAAAAGCAATTGCATGGCTTATGATGGGACACTTGCCAGAGACAAAGCTGATACCAAGGACAGAACCAGGCCACTGCAGGGACTGAGCCTTTCTGCTGACCCTTCCCCATATCAGCACCTCCCTGGGGAAAAGTATTCTTGCTCTGGAAGTGTTTTAAGACATTTCTGAGCTGAGTGTGGAAGCTCACTTCTCACACAGAGCACTCCCAAAAGCCTGGAAAGATGGCACCTAACTTTGCTGCAGAAAACTGTAGCCCAGCAGTCACCATTCCCTAAAAATAATAGAAGCTCAGATTCAAATTCTTCAGTTTACATGCTCTGCATCTACTACCCTGCAAAAAATTCACCTGGAGGCTCCAACTGAAGGTCACCAAATGTTAACAGAGCTGGGTTCATCTGTTTTTGGAAAAATCTGCATCTGTGCTGCTCTGTACCCAGCTACTTAAGACTCCAGGGAGAGTAAGATGTTTATGGAGTTACATGAGCTGCAGGAGATTTATCCAAACCAATGCAGACATAATCCATAACATGGATTTTCCCTATTTAGTTAAATGGACTTGTATTAAATATTATCAAACTGAATCAGTAGCACAAAACATTTCCAATAATTTCCAAAACAGCCTTCAGGAAGTGTATCTGAAACCTCTTCAACTATTTGGTGAAAAGAGGATGATTAAATGGGGTCCCAGAGGGGGCAGTACACCAGAAAGACTCTTTCTTTCTGCAACAAGCACACAGGAGACTGAGGGAACAGAGCTCAAGGGGCTGCAGCTCTGACAATCCCATATTAAAACATTACATGAGTTGGCCTGGTGACCCTCTTTTCATTTGCAAAGTGGCTTTAATTCTATTTCCTTGAAAAGAAAGACTCCTGTTCACTTAGGCATTCCCAGCTATTCCCTTTTCCTAACCTGTCTCTCAGTCCACATTCAACAGAAACCCACTGAAGTGGTGTTGCCAAGTTCCAATGCTGGGCATCCAGATCTCAGTTCTGCATCTGCAAGTCTCTGCCACCAGAAACCCATCCAAGAGCTGAAAGGTTTCTTTTTACAGTAAAGAACAGGCAATTGCCTGCTGGAAAATTGCCCTGGTGGCAATTACTTTGTAATAAAGGAGCATGGAAGAACTATCATGTTTCACCTGTTATTGTTATGGCAAAGTTACCTCTCGGGCAGAGCTGAGGGTGAAACTCAAATTCTGAGCAGAAAAACTCATGCAGGTACAGTCAAGGCTTCTCCTGACATCTTGTTCCAGATGAGGGTGTTTAGACAGAAACATAAAGAGATGTTTGGTATGTGGGTGGAAAGCAGATTAAGAGGAAGGGTTTAGGCTAAGAAAAACATTGAGTAAATGTGTGTTTAAAAACCACTCAATTTTAGTGCATTTCCAGGAAGCCAAAGTCTGTCCCTACCTTCCCTCATCTTTTCCCCACTACTCACAGGAAATTTTAGTAAATATCCAGGGTTCCTGCAGTTCCTTTATTCCCATTTGTGCCCATTTCTACTCTAGAACTGCCCTTGAAATTCTTTCCTCTCACACATACCAGACCCACCTTGTTGTGAGACTCAAGGCAAGCCTTTCTGCTGCTTTCAAGTCAATTTGGTGACCCAATGATAAAAGAAATATAAAAACCCTGTTTACAATAGACTGAAAGAAGAATTTAATGCTATTGGCTGATATGAAAATTAAAAAAAAAAATCTTTAATTTAATATGGTCCCATACCCAGTTCACCACCATTAGCTTCTAGCAGTGATTAGTCCTTATTTCTGTGCTTTACTAGATCTTTGGGCAGGAGAAAAGGAATTTGGGAAAGAAGGGGAACAGATATCTCAAAGCACACCTAAGTCATGCCAAACAGTTCAGCCTCTCCTAACCTTGGCTACTCCAGATAAAAGGTAAGCAGCATGCTGGTCAGGAAATATCTATAAGTAGGAAGAAGCAGCTACATAAGGATAGAGTTGCACATTTCCTTCTTAGAGAGTGATTATTTTTGGAGGCTTCAAGCTGTTCTGACAAATCACAGACTAAAATGGCTATTGCTGCAGGAAGAAAAAAAGTATTTGAAGAACAGAGGTAACAATGAAATCAAAAATTGCTTTTAAACCTCCATTCTTCACTGACAGCCTGCATTTTTACAGTTTGCTTTACCCTGCAATGTGCTGCTTCTATCAGCCCACAGTTTTCAGACCTGTTCATGTTTCTTGTGCCATATTCATGTGTCACTTGCTCTAACCTCAGACCACACAAACTCTTAAAATAAAAACTTCTGAGGATTCAAAGAGTGTTTACACAACAGTTTTTACTGTGAACATTTTATGCTAGGGGGGAAAAAAACCCAAACCACATTAACATTCCCATAGTACACAATTAAAAGCTCAAGGAGTTCTGTTAAAGATTTGGAATGGGAAAAAGCAGCACCATAAAAAATATGAACCTTATTTTAGAAGTAGCTTCTCCAGTAAGCCTTATTCAGCCGAAAAAAAAAAAAAAAAAGGGAACAAAAAGTAACCTACTGGGAAGTAGTAATAAGAAACATATTTCATGCTATGGGAGAAGCCTCTGAAGCCATTTGCATTTAACTTCCCTCTCCTAGAAAGGCTTTTTATACAAATTCACAGTCTGTAGGACCTTACAGCCAGCAGGAATCCTCACATTACCCAGCTGAAAATCTGCCATGTGTTATCAGTGATGCCTCTGAAGGCCAGATTCAGTGTTACTTAAAAAAACCCAGAACATTGATATAAAAAATGCTGTAAGGAACAGCTACTGCACAATTGCCAAACTGCATGACATTTGCCTTCATATGGAAATAAAGCACATGCTCCTAACTGCCCCCAGGATTAAAAATCTTAACAGCTCCATAGCATCTTTCTTTTAAAAGGGCTTTAAATATATCTTTAACCCAACTCTCTACTAAGGCTATCTGTGTTCAAAATCTGTGCTGCTATTGCTTCGAGGTCAAGAGATATTTTTTGTAAGAGTGATACATGATATGAAAGCCTGCTTGCTTGTTAGTTTAAAAAAAGTACAGTAAAATTAGTCTTACACAACCCCTTAGTGGGCATAAAATTAGTCAATAAGTAAAAAAAGATGGGTGGGGAGGTTTTATAGAGCAATTAACATGTGCCTCAGGCACAGTATTTGCAGTCTTATACATTCCACCACATGAGATGTGAATACAAACTTTACATGATCTTACAGATTAAGTAAAGCTAACAAGGCTGAAAAAAGGATTTAATTGTTTATTATTCCAAGTTTTCTGGATCCACCATATATTCAATTCTTGCCCTCAGGTTAGCTGTGTTACAGCCCTCTCTTGGGACAGGTCAGCTCTCAAGCCATTAATTCTTCCAAAGAGAAATTCAGATCCTGCAATTCACTCAGCATTAAATGCAGCCGTGCCTGGGAGCACGGATGCAGATGGATTGAACAGGAATTTAACTTTGGGAGTAAAAGGCCAGGTTAAAGCAACTCAATTTCTTTCTGGTAAAACAAGGTAAGGTAGGAGGACACAGCTGAAATGGAAGATGAAACTTTGCAGAAAGGCAGTTAAAAATACATAACCTTAATGCAACCTCTGGCAGAGATGAGGAATAAACTCAACTACTCCAGCTGAGCTGAAATAGACTCAGTGCTGCTTTGTCTTGAAGAGCTTCCTCCATCTGCAAGAGGCTTTCCAGCCACTCAGCTCTTTTTCATTTAAATTATAGGCAGCCTCTAACAGCCCATCCAACCCTTTGCTCCCTTCTGCAAGCGATCTTTCAGGTTTTTAGATTTCCTTTGATCTCAGGCTTAGCCTTAGGAAGGCTATCTGCTTCCACACGGAATTGAGTCAGCAATTGATACCTTAATTCCTTTGAAGAAACAGACCTAGAAGGCAATTCATCTGTAACATTTCATGCTTGGTTTCTAAATATATCTCCATAATCTCCCTTTACCTACAAGCATTCTTCTTAGGCAGGTATCAACACTACATTTCAATGGAGAGAGTCACCACTGCAAACTAAAAGAAT